>JAQIXY010000143.1:0-11565 GCA_034699165.1 Adoristes ovatus | reverse complement strand
TCATATATTATGTCTTTAATACTAATAAACATCAATTCATTGCTAAACAAAACAATTTTCGTCATTTCATTTGACTATAATTATAAATATTAAACATTTTATTTAAATAACTAATAAATATTTAATTATAACTACAATTGAAATCAAACAAAACAAATGCACAAAATATAGAGAAATGAATGAATTTTAAAAAATTGTTTTGTTATTCGCAGTCAATATATGAATGCATTGAATGCTTTGGATGTATAGCACAAACAATATTGACCTTCAATTGCATTCAATTCATTCATTTGTTGAGTCAATTCAAGTACGACTTCCAACACAAAGTGGCGTTACTTTTGTCCCAAACTCTCAAACCATTGATTCTCAATGTCTCAGAGCTTCTGACTCTGAGTCAGACTTTGCACTCATTTTCTCATTTGTGTAAATCAAACAAATATTTGAATCAATTTTTTTGAATTTCTATTTCAAACTAAAAACTCATTTACAGTTCATATAATGGAAAAGTAATTATTTATAAATTTATTATTAATTCATTTCTTTACTAAAACTCTGTTATATTTGTCCCAAAACAGGAATACATCGAAAAAGATGTCGAAAAGTGAGGCGAAGTCAACGCCGACGACAACGACATCAATGAGTAATTCTTTGGCCAATAAGACGACACCAAAAGACGCACTAATTGTCACTCAAATACTTAAAGATATGGCAATTACTGAATACGAGCCCAGAGTTGTTCACCAAATGATTGAATTCACTTACAGTTTGTTAAATAATACATAAATATTGTCAATAATTGTTTAAACAATTAATTAAATTAATTATTGACTTATAGGGTATGTGTCGAACGTCTTAGAGGACGCGCACCTCTTCTCCAGTTATGCCAAGAAGAAGGCCATTGACTGCGACGACATAAGTCTGGCCATTCAGCTACAGGTGGACAAAGGCTTTACTGGTCCGCCGCCCAGAGATCTACTGCTGGAAATCGGGAGAACAAAAAATAATCAGACATTGCCTGCAATTAAGTCACATAACGGGCCGAGACTTCCCGCCGATCGATACAGTCTTATTGCCTGTAATTATAAACAAAAGTCAAGTAAATCCAAGGTTCAAACAAACCAACTTTCACTGCCATTCCGTTCGGGGACTTCACTATTGAATTCAAACAACACTTCAACTGTTTTGAAGCCAATCTCTACCACAAGAATAGGAGCACAAAGTCTGGCCGTAAAGACACCCGAATCACAGTCTTTGAAACGAAAATTAGACGAATCTTGAGTTGAATTTATTTTAATAGCGATTATATCATTCAGTTATACTTATTGTAAGCTTTTGTCCAAATTTAAACATTTTATACAAATTAAAAAAATATTCACTGATTAGTAAATAATAAATATTTGAGTTATCATCAAATGTATTCTTAAATACTTTTTAGAAAAATAGTTAATCAAATCTGTGAGTAATTTAAAAAAAAGGATATTCTTCAAAAAATAAGCGCCCGAACAGGGACTCGAACCCTGGACCCTTAGGTTAAAAGCCTAATGCTCTACCGACTGAGCTACCCGGGCAACGTTAATAGCTAAGACAATATTATTGCATGTAATAATTTTGTTATATTTTTGAATATATATTTTCTGTATAACAAAAAGCAATACTACAGTAAGATTTATATATTGTTTTTATTTAATGTTATCTTTCAACTTTTTTAAAACCAATATTTTTGTCATATATTCCTTCCCCTCTAGATTAGACCTATGCTCTCATGAAAGCATGTGTGCTCCCCTCTACCATCTCCAACCTTGGGCATTCTTGATTGATATTATAAATAATTATCTTTTTTAATAAATAGAATATTACATTAAGATAACAGTGTTATATGTACTCAAAGTCCGCTATAATAGAAAATCATTTGTTGTCATTCATTGAACAGTGTGGGGCGAGTGAAAGTAATTCGAGGGAAGGGTTCAAAGTTAACCGACAAATCTTGCACAAGGCGTACTAAGATATTTTAGTAATTTAAAATGATTTAAATTTTTGATTTCAAAAAGATCACATTCCAAACCGTATAGGGGTTGGAATTTTTTGGTATTTTTCCCGGGTCAGACATAGACCATGGTATAACCTGCCAAAAACATTTCGGGTTCAAAATTTAAACATCGTTTTCAGAGTATTCAAGGGGTTGGTCGGGATTTAGGAAATGGATCGTTAGATAACTTATAGTTCCGATTTGTATGGAATCAATTTGAGAGATATCTTACTCATCGGTTCATTCTTCGGCTCTTTTGAGTAAATAAAAATTCGACAAAAATATTAAAATATAATAAATATTTTATTCTCAAAAATAAATTATAATAACTCTATATATTTGGCAATTATATACTTTATATAAAAGCACTTTACTATACAGATACTGTTAGAGTGGTTACCATCAAAAGGGAGAATTCATTCCAAGCTTAGTTCCGAACTCGAGTCGCGCTCTTCTCTGTTGTCGAGAATAAACTCTGTTTTTTGATGAATAATAGAAAGCAATGAATAATTGAAAATATTTTTGATAAGAGATTTCTATACTTTATCTCATGTCTTTTAGTTAGTGTATTGATAGAAATTAAAAGGAAAGGCCATAAGAATCCTAAACACCAGACATAGACAGGAATGGATGTTATAAATTGTCTGGTGATAGTAATGGAACGGACGTAAAAACTAATTTCTATCAAACAAAGCAATGCGTGACTTATTAACAATGATATTGAAATAAAAATCCACCACTTGTTGTTTAGAGGACTTCTTTGCCAAATCAAGTGATTTCGGTGAACAAAACCGATTGATATGATTACTAATGTTTAGAATTCTATTGTTAACAATCAAATCAATAATTAAAACCTGTTTAACAAACAAACCTATATATAAGACTAGGAATAGAGAGGCAATTGTTTGTCCAATAAGTAGATGTGAGGCCCAAAAGAAATCTGTTTTGATGTCACCGTTAGCTCTAATAATATTGAATACAGTTTTATATAATCGTTATGTTTAGGGTATTAATAGTAGTGATACGCAAGGGTGCAGTTCGAAATATCCCGGAGCAACTATAGGCTCATTTCGGTGTAGGGTTCAGTTAATTTCAGGGGTAGCCAGGAGAGAACAGCTAAAAATCAACCCCTGATTATGAAAAAGTGCATATTCCCCCTGACTTTTGCGCGATTTTGAAAAATTAGAAAAAAGCAACAAGGCCCAAGGAAAATTTAAGACCCCTGTGTCCCCCCTTATTCCCCTCTGACTCCCCTGGGTACCCCTGGTTAAGTTCAAATGTTGTGTTCCAAAAGATCCAACTTGTCAGGATAAATACTTATAAAGCGGAGATAAAAATTCATACATTAAATCTAATTCCTTTCACACAATTTATATCGGATTTGTGATAATATTCTTGTAATAAGCAAATTGCAGGAACTGTGCTCAAAAACAAAGGGTATGAGCAAAATTAACCCGGAATAAATGCCCGTAAATAGAATGGAAAGGCTTACTTGACGTCGCTGAACATCCAACAGGGGCCAGCAGTTAGAACACCAATATTAATATCACTACAGGAGTGGCCGATTATTAATCCAAAACTGAAAACACTTACAAAAACAGACGGCGCGAACTTTATTAAGTAGCACAGGAAGAAGTATAGAATACTCTGTTGGGAAAGGAAGAGATTTATTGAAGAAAAACAGAATTTTCAGTTTAAACTTTAAAGAATGTGATAATAACCTCTTTATTTAAATGTAATTTCTTTCCGGTGGCGATAGACATAACTTCGTCATCGACTGAGGTTCCCATTAATGAAGAGCTAAGGATTGGCAGAACAATACAGGCCAACCATAGTATGATTCCGGGCGACAAAAGGGGCGGTAGAAATAGAAGAGATGTTAACAATTGGGCTAAACTCAGACTTAAACACGAACTCAAATAGAACTGAAAACAATTTCTCATTTTTAACATATAATGTCTCGACTCTAGAATCAGTTGAAAAAATATAATAGAGTTCTGGCGATAGAGCGATAGAGAACAGGCGAGTGTAATGAGCTGTCGGGCCAAGTCTGTCGGCCCAATGAAGTTGTCTGGAAGTGATTCGATGAAACCATCGGCTTCTTTGATGGGCTCTGTTATGCACACCTGGGGATACATGGGTTCAACACCGATACTAATGGATCACCAAAATTAAGGGTAAGATAAGTGCAATAATAATAGGGTGAGTAGTGAGGGATACCTGGCGTCCGCCTTAAGAAAGATCGGCATATTTAGAATGTTGGCCGAACTGCCGACAACACACACCACTTCCCCATACTCTTGCATTATTTGGATCATATTTTTTGTGGCTTCGGGAACACAATCCGTGAACAAAGAGACAAGAAGTGGAACATTGTCTACATTTTCGAGATGTGGTCTAATGTTTTCGATTCCTTTCGGTAGTTTTGCGCGATTAGACATATCGAAAGCAATGGGCGCACTGTTATCAGTGCCAGTGCTGGTAGTTATTCTGCTCGGAGAGGGAGATAAGTTTGAGGTGGCTTTACTCATACGTCTGCTCTCATGACTCGGCGCTCTTTCAATAAGAGCCCCGTCGTCTCCATTCGAATGTTGACTTTCATTATCGGCAGAATTGGATTCGTTATTGCTTTCAATATCGCAGTCGTCCGCGAATTTGACGGTTGAGATCTCGAGGTTGACAGAGCCCGGGGCGCTCTGTGAACGGCACACAGTGTTTATGGTTATAGTTTGTGATTCATGTATTAGTGATGTTTTAGAGCCTTTAGAGTTATTTGAATAGTGATAAAAGCCAGCAGTAATGCCATAATCGCTGTGATAGTCATCGTTAAGCAGTGATATGTGACAATTCCAACCCGACTCCAAACCCATCTTTTCCGAGAAGACACGACTTCGGAGTTCATTCTCTTTTGAGAAATGGACAAAACGAATGCACGCTTTGGACATAAATAAAATCAATTATTGTCTTATTTTATGAAATAATTAAAATAATGGTTTGAATACCGGTTTCTAACTGTTCGACGAGACGAACGAAGTCAGAACAGGCCTGATATTGCATTGTTGTCATTCCAATGAACACTTCATTACTCATTTGGTGCATAAGGTTCTCAATTTGATGATTGTCTGCGGAGGCATTCGATTCCGAAGACTTGGGGCGATTCGATCGGTTCACGTCCTCGTGCTTTGCGAGTGAGTCGGAGCTCAAGTGATGGCTTTGAATCGTAGTCTTCGTCGACACAAACTTATCAGTTATGACCTGCAGGTGATTGTGGTGTTCAGAGGATCTTAAGCTCGAATCCAGACTTTTTTGGGACGGAAACAAATGACTGCTGTCTGGAGTGAGTTCTATATAACAGTCGTTCAAACAAACGGATTCTTGGAGTGAATTTAGGGGAACGTAAGAAAATGCAGTGCAATATGACGTTAGACTACTTCTATGATAAAAGTCAAGGATTTTCTTGCGATCCGAGTCTGTGAGCACACAGAGATCGTGTCCATCCCAGTACTCAGTACAGGCGTCTAATATCAAATCGCCCGTTCCCTGAGAAAAGATTTGAAACGTATTGGAATAGATATCTTTGATTACAGCAGAGGTCATGTTAGGGAACGGCATTTTGAGCCGCGGAAAGTTCAGTGATTTGGCCAGTTTTCCCTTTTGTATGACTTCGGGTCTGATATGTCTAAACATTGCGATTTGAGAATTGTATTCATAGCCTTTGATAGCATTCTCAGTAAACCCTATCTGTCGGGCCAACTCACACAAACACCTTTTGTTGACAACAGGAACGGCCGCCTCATTATGGAGTGACTCACAGGACACGTGATCACAAAACTGAATGAATTCCTCCTGTGCTTCTTGATTGCAAGTATTGAGCAGAATAGCCAAACCCAATGGCTTTAGGTTAGCTAAAAATTTTTGCCATTCGGTGTCGTCGAACTGTAGGCCATAGGCATTGTGTGGATCGTGTGTTATGTCCAGTTGAATGCACTCGGCTTTCGAACTGGAATACAGCGCTGCATAAGAAAGAAGTATCGGTTTAGAAATCAGTTAAATCCATGTCTTATAGAGATATTGACTATTACTTCCGATCATATCTTAGTAACAATTATATAATATGCTGTGCAGTTATAAATATCGGGGGGTATTGTGTATTGTTTTACTTAATATATTCTGTTATGCGAAGACAATTTTCTCTAAGATGTGATCAAAAGTTGTTGTTTTTTTTATATTATTGATAATAAAGCAATTGATTACAGCTTTTATGCGTTCGCTTATGTTTCATATTATACGAGTTTTGGTCAGAATCTGAGTCGTCCTCTGAATTACTATCACTTTCTTCTGCAATACTTTTGTTTAATTTATTAGAATTATGTGAAGTAAGAAAGAAAACCTTATCAACGGTAGGGTTTGGCCACGAGAGGATACCTTTCTTATCAATACAACTAAAGGCTGTAATAGAGCCCAAGACGTGCAACAGATTAGCGGTTCTCCAAAGGTTTGTGTCATTACTGGATAGGAGTTCTTTCATTTTAAAAATCATATCAAAACAACTCAATTTTGAATTAATAAGCGGTACAGTAGAGCGCTCGGAGTCCAGTTCCTCCATATAGAACTCTTTGCTCGACTTAAAGTACTGTTCTTTAGCCCTTCCAATGTTACTACCCGTGAGAATACTTCCGGGACTGCCCTGAATGTTAGTGATGTCCTGTTTGTCGTAATTCGAGGCACAGATTTGGAACAAATGAGACAATCCGTAGACATTAAGCATTAGCCAACATAGGGGTAGTGTTGTCGGTAAGAGAGGCAGTATTGCCATAACTGGCCTCAACAGCAACAAAGTGATAGACGCGGGCCAAGTGGTGACCGTCTCATTGCCGAACGACTCTAAGTATCCGTAATGAATAGCACTGACGATCATAATTACGGCCCAAATGACGGGTATTATAATGCGTTCGACATATTTAACAAAAATCAAATTCAATTCCTTCTCAAAAGCGGTCGCGAAGTTTCGGGTCGACTGCATAGAAATGGCTGTTTTCAGGTCATCGATAAACGGTGTCTCTAATACCAAAAACTTGACCGGTTTTGCAGCTCTTCTCAGTCGTGGGATTGTAAAAGAATCGGTCGCGTAGTCAACACTCGGCACAAACAGATCCCCGCTATTCAGACAATAATCGGTTGATTCAAACATTTGATTCATATTTGTTTGGTTCGGAATTATAGGTTCGATAGATCGGCATTTAGCAGGTGCTGCCCGGCCGGGGCTCAACAGAATGACATCACCAGACACAAGCAAAGGAGTGGGCAAATTAACGCGTTTGTGGTCTCGAAAAGTCCATTGGAGTGAAATACAGGGCGATTGGGGGGTATTTAAGTGCGGGTAATATCGCATTGATTTCCATAAATCTATTAATTCTTTGCTATTATAACACGATTTGATTTGTTGGGAAAGAAGTCTCGCTTTTCTCTGGATCTCCATATGTCTTGACTTTGTGTTCCAATACGTCAGAAGAATATTGAAAACTAATATAAATAAGAGGATTGTGGCCTCAATTAAGAGGGGAGTACTGGCAGTAAAGTGGCCGTAGATGTAAGCGATGTAATAAACAAGAGTTGAATAACACAACAACACTATTGATGTCCATCTGAAGGTCGAGGTCTCACTCGAGTGTCTGAATGACTCGATCAACAGGTATTTCAACGATTGGCTGCCCTTTAGTGGTTTACTCTTTAAGTGATTGCAACAAAAGGATTCATCAAAACATTGAATATAAACATCGGAATGAATACAACACTTACTCCACATTCAGATAACTGTTCATCGATTTGTTGGTAAAGTTTTTTCAGCGCCTCTTCAGTGGTGAGACCCATATCGACATCGTTTGTGTTGTCATTCATTTCAGACAATCATTAACTAAAGTCGTGACAAATATAACTAAAAATTAATGAAAAATCTATTCATAACTCTATTATCGCATCAAAACATTGCATCAAATAATAGCTGTTTTTTAAAGTTTTGTTTTGACAAATGTATCGATACTTCGATTATCGCTATTCTTATTATTCTGTCTTCAGTTTCGTTGCTTTAAAATAATTTATATTTTCATAAAATAATTGTTTTGTCGTTTAATTATAAATTTAATTAACTATTTTGCTAAAAAAACAAGAACTAAAGACGAATTGAAATAAGAGTTTCACTAAATTTGTTTATTTATTATTTACCATAAAAATATATAAATTTAAAAATAGTTTTGTCCCTTTAAAGCCTTGAACTCCACAGAAAAAAAATCATCTTAACTACAATAACATGTTTTTATAGAAAATATCAAATTTAGAAACTTTTATCCGTTTCTTATTATTTCTAAGTATTTGTAATTTATTTGTACAGCAGTTCTGTTACAAAACTATGAATATTTGTAACAGAATTTGAATTATTGATAGAATAAAATCATTAACGTATTGATTGAATTCTAAAATAATTCGAGATTTAGTGAACTATTTTTGATGATTTTATTTCATTTAAGACTAGGATTTAATTCAATACAAAATTAAATTCATTCAAAATAAAACTTATGACAACTTTATTAAATTCATTCCATTTTATTCAATACAAATGTATACTATTGTCCTCTAATTTACATGTCTTTCACTTGTGTTCTCATTTGAAATGTTTGTCTTCTCATTCCCTAAAGTAATTCAATTTAATTAATATTCAAAATTAAAATTGCTTTAAATGAAGTAAATTTACCTAAACTCGCATCTCTTTTTTGGTGTCCATAAAGACCATTAATTCTAAGGAAGGCATCAGGAGATGGATCTCTCCCTAAAAATCTTCTAAATATTTCGTTACTATTATAGCCACCGCTTAGTGTTAGAAAAGTATCCCTAAATCTGGCGCCGATTTGTGCCATGGCCTCCTCATTGTCGAGCCCTACCTCTTGAAACGCTCCGAAAGCATCGGAAGCCAACATCTGATATAATAGTATTTGAATTAACAATAAGTATATAAAATTAATACAAATGTATTCAAACCTCAGCCCATTTAAAGCTGAAATATGCGGCCGCGTATTCATCACAAAATATATCTTTGAAAGAACAGGGATGGGTATCCATCTTGATTCGAGTGAATGGAGACATGTATTCGTCCCAAACCTGGTCTCTAACGTTAGCCCAAAAGTCTGTATTCGAATACAGGGCTAAGTCGAGAGCCATTCGATATATTTCATGCTTTAAGTTAATCGACGAGAAGTGATAGTGCGCTGAGAAATACAATAAAAACTTTGTTAATTGTCTTTCAAATCGATATAAAAATTTGATCAAAACCTTGTCTTATTTTGTCGAACTCTTCTTCTGGTAGTTGTGTTCCATCGATGACATGAGAACTACACGAAGCGATGACTTTATAGCTATTCAAAGGCCAGAGCGCAAAGAACTGAGGGGTGAAGTTGGCCACATCCCACTCTATGTTGGACAGACCACTAATCTCTGAGTAACCGATTTCACTCAACGAGTGTTGCAAAATATGGCCAAACTATGAATATTTGTATTCAATTGTTAACAAATAATTTATTAAAGATTTAAAATTATAGTAAAACCTGTTTGAATACAACTATGATCTGTGCAAACGACAATTGAGTTGCCTGTCCTCGGATCAGAGGTTTCGGTAAATTCGTGATAAAATAGGAAATCGGTTTCGTTTTGAGTGAATCGCAACGAATGAGAGCCAACTCATTGCGAGCGCCGATACTTTTGTCATTAAGTCTGGAATAGGGGTCAAACAAAAACGATGCAATAATTCCTTTATTGGGCGATAAAATTCGAAACAACTGCACGTCTTTATGCCACGAATCGATTGGTGGACTCAACACTTCTTCAATTCTGATATCGAATAGATCTTGTGTTAAATCAAACATTCCTTTTAATACAGCGTTGAGAGGAAAATATTGTTTGACAGCACTGTCTTCGATGCAATATTTAGCTCTGAGTAGTTTCCTTTGCCAATAGGGCAGATCCCAGAGCTCTAGTTTTTCCTTATCGAGGCCTCCGTTTTGATTCGCAAATTCAGTCAACTCTTTAAGATTTGATTCGAACGCAGTCTTACTTTTTGAGTGAAGGGTTGATATGAAGGCCTTTACGTTTTGTAAATTGTGGGCCATTTTTGTCTCCATTGAGAGATCGACATAATTTTCATATCCGAGCACTTTTGCCTGTTTTAGGCGATGACTTCTGATCTCTTCCATTACAATACTATTACTTATTTTATTATCATTGATAGGAGAGGCCCGAGAGTTATAAGCGATCCATAAGTTGTATCGCAACTCTCTGTCGGGACAGTACTCCATGAATGGGTTAAACACCGACGAGTGAAGTGTTACCGTTGCGTTGCTATGACTGCCAATCAAAGCAATGAGTTCGTCGGGCAATACCTGCAACAGTAAGGGGTCGTCAATAGTATGACTGAACCGTTTGGTCGCCTCTTCTAATCTTTCTCTGTATTTAGCCTTTGAATTATATAAATCCTTTTGGATTTCAGTCAATGCGTCGAAATCATTGGCCGAGAGATGATTCCCAAAGAGTTTTGCTTCCAATAAGTACTTATCGACAACTCTTTTCTGTTCATTATTCAGTTTATTTCTGTTTGAATTGATTTCACGCATAAAGTAATAAATTTCTTTGCTTTGAAAACGTCTTGTTTTCACTCCATTTATTCGATCGAAAAAGTCATCGAAATGTCTGAAATCATATTTACTTCTATTGACATGTCTTAAGGTTCTGAATGTGGCCAAACCGAACTCTAATGGAACCAAACGGCTCTCAATTTGTTTAATAACTTCATCCAAATTGTTGACCAATTTTTCTGAAATTAAAGCATAAAATATAATAATAAGAGAAAAGGACTAAAAACACAAAATATCTTACTTTCATTGTAATTAAGTTCTAATGAGTCGATACACGACTCAAAATCGATGGACAACTTCGCGACTGCTTTCACACATTTTTCGGCGTTTAGTTTAGAGAACTGTGTTATCGAGTCATTGATCGGTAAATTCAACAATTCGTTTGTCTTCGCTGTGTCTTTCGGTATGTCTGGAAATCTAATCAAATATTAAATAATTAATAAAACATTTGAATAAAACAATTTTTATTTTTATAATACCCACACAATAAAGTACCCCTCGTTTACTCTCTTTTTTCGTTGACCAAAATTAAAGAAATGTCTTCTGCAGTGAATTGTTGTCAAAGAATTAGATATAAAACTAATGCATTTGTTTCTTAAGTAAAAGTTTGACATAATTTTCAATAAAATTCAGCTTTAAATCAAAGTTTATTTTATGAAAACATTTGAGAAACAAAAATCATATGTTTTTCAAAATAAACATTAAATGATTTGATGTTTTGCACGAAAGTCTGCTTTTGGGCGAAAGCACAGAGAAGTCACTACTTGTGCTATGAATTGAAAAGTTTATAAAAGTATAGAACTTTGGCTGATATTTAGCTTTAATGACAGAATAGTTTTTGAGAAAACCATTAGAATTGTT
>JAQIXY010000142.1:0-11593 GCA_034699165.1 Adoristes ovatus | reverse complement strand
TACATCAAATTCAAAATAATTATTATTGATTGTATCAAACTTTGTTCAAATTCTGATTATAAGAGAATATAAACAAAATGATTATAAATAAATAAATGCAATTCAAATGTATAATACTATTGGTTGAACAACACATTAGTTTAGAGTAGAGATCATGACTTTGGTTAACAATTCAAATAATGAACTTCTGATCGAAACATTATTTTAATGTTTCATGAATTCCAAGAGAGAGTGAGAGAGTGTATGTGAATAATAAGTATTTAATAATAATATTCATCGACTCGTTTGTCAGGTTTGTGTTAACTAAGAAATTCCTAATTATCGTTGAACTTAACTAAAGGATTATTTTTAGTATTAATTGTATAACAAGTAGATGTACTCTATCTTTCAATCGATTGGATGAGAAATTATTATTAGTTTCTTGTTATTCATCAAATTCAGACGATCTTCCAATCGCTGGTTTCCAAATGTATTTTGTTGTCTCTAATTAATTGAAACTATTTTTTGTTACATTTATTATAAGCGATGTTAAGAAAAACTAGTTTTTGTTTCACTTCCATTAATATTAAATTAGTTTTCGTTTTTTTAGTGCAATTTTATTCGACGTATAGTTAAGTTTTGGAGCAATTTTTTGTGTTCACTAATATTCTCACAGAAAAAAAGATTTGTAATTCAAAACACTATTCTATCGAAGCTTTTCTCAAACAATAATAGAAAAAAATATTTATTTAAATTTCAAAAACATCTGTTATTTTTAAACTAATGGAAGTAATTGAATGTGTGTTTGAAAAGTGCAAAACTAATCGATTTGATTAATCAAATTATTAGAAGAAAATGTTTAATATTTTGCACTAATGTCGAGCACATAACAGGTCTTGATTTCATTTTGGTATAGATTACAGAATATTGTCCTAACCCACTAACCCAGTTGTCCTAATAGTGGAGTCGTCAGTCACATCTAGTCTGTAGCAGAGAATCATCGCAGCAGTCAGTCCTCTAAACACAAAGCATTAATACCTGCATTCTCTGTGCGTTCAAAACATAGCTTTTATGCCCCAAAGGGACTAATCGTGATCTCTTGTATGCAGTACTGCGTGTATGGCATTGTATACACTGTTGCTCATAGACTCGTCTTCGTCTTCATTGGCTTTTAAGAAAGAAAAAGTTCTTATCTGTTGTTTGTGATTCAATCCATGCTTTTTTTGTTCACTTTTTAAGACATGTGCTTCGGTTAGATGTTTGAGCATCTCTTTTATCACACTTACCATTGCATCCCATTATTGCTTCACTACTCCAATGCATTTAATTTATTGCTCGATATTTTGTTAAAATGTTTTATTTATTTGTGTAAAAAGTTGTAAATCAATTAAAAAATATCACAATTTTTGGAATCATTTCAAACAATCAATTAATTTATTTGTGATTTATTTCGAATTTAAATGTCGACCAACTCGTGAGAATCGAAGAATTGGCAGAATTGAAGTATCAATAAAAGGATGTTAGCTATGGTTGTAGTGGTTGTAGTCGTTTTGATCTTTTCTTGACATTGTTCTCATTGCTGGGCAACTCATTACTCGTTTAAACCATTTTGAATGCATGATTGAACACATTCTAAAGCCTCGAACATAATCTATGAAACGGTCACTATTCCAGTAAAGGGGTGGAGAAGAACATACTTTTGTGATCGCCTCAGGCCTTGAAAGGTTAGGTTAGGCCTCATGATGTATGGCCTTTGAGTTAATGCCTCTCACAATCCGTGTGTAATATTGTTTGGTATAGAGAATGCCAACAACTTTATGGACGTTGTGTTGGTCTTTGATCTGGACTTTCACAATGTTTTTATCATAATTTATACGTTTCCAACATTTCTAACATAATTATAAACTTTTTCTAATATATTATTCGAGAATTTCAATTCTTTTTTTGCTTAACGATTGACTGAGAATTCTCAATCACAAGGTCTTTAAGAATTGTTGGCATATTTCCAGTCCATTCGACATATTATACAAATAGATTTAATTATATTAAAAGTCTTATTTTTAATCCTTTGATTTGTAATTAACGATACATTAATTAATGTAATAATAATTCTGTATTAATAGATGGCATTCAAAAGCTGTTGAGTATGAATGATAGTAACCGGCAATCAGTGCCAACCAGTTATTCCAGTGGACCCCCGCCTCCACTCAACCACTCTTTTGGTGGCTCTACAACTGTCGATAGTTGGATGACAACAGCTCCCAGTGCTGGACAGCCATTACCCAGTTATGCAACTCTACCCAATCAGAATGACTTCGATAATGTAAGACAAGGATATCATTCAGGAATACCATCTCCCGGTCCCGGAGCCAATGGACCCAATGGAGCGCCTAATTTCATGCACCACTCATATATACAGCAGCCGTACCTCAACAACAAATATGGCTCAACGCCTGACTATAGCCAAAGCCATTTCAGCTCAAACTTGTATAACAGTTATGCAAACAATTATGTGTCAAAAGTAGATATTAGTTCCAAACAAAGCGTTAACTCAGATGGCGGTACAGATACTCATATGGAAGATGTTTGTGGCAGTGAAGCCAACACTGCTGAAGGACTCACCGCTCGCTTACTCGAAAAAAACTCAGACAACGGACCGCCACATTCGCCTTCGTCTCAAGACGGCAGTGGATCTAATGGTGTAGGCTATAGACCGTGGGAACAGCCGGGCGCTGACGGCCAACCATTAGACCCGACAAATGCTCAACCCATCCAATCACATCCAACTCGTCCCTCGAGTGCTCAATCTGACAAACAGGCACCACAAGGTGCACATGTAGGACAACAACGCACAACACCCGACACGCCTCGCCGTACGGGAAGATCTCCTTCTGCTCAACAGTTCGGTGATAATCATCCAATTGATAGGTTGTCTAATCATACAAATGAAAAATACCAAACCCTGACTCCAGTTCCTCCAATTCCTCCGATATCTGCGCCGTACAACAACATGTATGGTCAGCCCCCGCCTGTCGTCTATCCCAATGCAATGGGTGTCTCACCGTATATGCAATCGCCGTTTTCTACTGTGTTTCCAACTGATGGCAAACAACTCAAAATGGGAATCACAGAACCGGACTCTTCGACACCTGACATAAGACTGACAGGGATTGAGAACTCCTTTCAAGTGCCTTCTGTGTCGTCAACCACTTCGAGGCAATCTATTGGAGGAATACCACAGCCGTCGGCGACACCACCGCATCCACAAACTGCTCAACAGGTTGTGTCCATACATCACGCGCCACAAACCGTCAATGAACAGTGGGAAGCGGCAAATCAGGTATCTGTGCCTCAAAACATTACACAACAAACGCCCGCAGAAGGAGAGAAAGTGACCAAAAAGAAGAGAAAACGGTGTGGAGAGTGTCCCGGATGTCTCAAAAAGGATAATTGCGGCGAATGTGGCCCCTGTAAGAGTGTCCGCAGTCACCAAATCTGCAAAATGAGAAAATGCGATCAACTGAAGACCAAAAAGGAGAAAGTCAGAGAAGTAAGTCATCCTTATTATGCATATAGACATATAGATAGATATGTCAACCAATAATACTTTCATTCACTCATCTCTTATTCAAAGCAATGTTTTAAACGATTTTAATGTTTTTGTAGTTTAATTGATTCAAACATTCATTCAATCAGTTCTATAAATTGAGTTCAAAACTATAATTAAACCCATTTCTTAAAAATTAATATTATTTTTATAGTTATTTAAATTTAAATTAGATAAAAGTCATTAAATTCGCATCAAATGAACATTAATTAACAATTTCTGTCAATGGTTTTGATGAAATGAGTAAATCATTAGTTTTTATTTGAATGAAGATTAAGAAAATAGATTTGAAAAAAGTTTAATAATTTAATTAAACATTTTTTTCTTAATGATTATATTTTATCATATTTTTAATTCGAGAAATAACTTAATATATATTTAAATCGTTTGCACTCAATGGTAGAGAGAGTGTGGGATCGGATCCAAACAAAAATTCTAAAAATAACTGTAAGTTTGGCTTTAAGTTTGTATCAGAAAAACAGTCAAAACTGTTGATGCATTCGAACCAAAAGCCAAACAGAATTTTGGAGAATAAAAAACTAGAGTTTGAAAGAAACGTCGCTTTGATTTATGTTTTTTAATATCACTCACACAAACATTTTCTTCTCTATAGTGTAGTGAACATAGAATTTAATCAAAAATAATAGAAGAAAAAAATTCTCTAATATATAGATAGCTATGGCCTGAAATGTAAATTACTTTTTTGTAGTCATTACCAAAGATAACAAAACTTGATTTTCGTAATTATAATTTATTATTTTTTTTCAGTCATTATTCTTATTGAAATTGTTGTTCGTTTCTCTCTATTAACTTATATTCTGTAGTGTTGTATGAAATGAATAATAGGAAAATGCGTTTTGATTCCCAAATGATGCGATCGCTTAACAAATATCACAACTTTTATATATAAATACAATCTATCGGAGCTATGAGTCACGGATTAGCGGCCGAATGACGTCACGCAAACTTGCTTTTCACTAAATTATTGTTTCCCACTATTCATCTAATATTATTAGTGCCATATATTTACTATTTTCAGTTCAACTTTTTCTTCTGTCTATCCCTAACATCCCTAACATTGTAAACACAGCATGAGTTCACTTAATCGTTACTTTTCTTTTTAATAATGAAAACTTTGATTTTAAACTAAAATTTTTTCCAATAAAAACTTTCCATTCATTGTATGCTTAGTATAAAAGTTTTAAAGAATGGTCTCTCTATGTAGTCATTGAAGTATTTTTTATTCACTTCTATATATTTAATCGGATTTAATGTTTTTAAGTTCAGTACTGAGAAAATGAATCATTAGATGCAAACTATATATAAATATAGTATTTTTGTGAAACAATGATTGTATTCTTTACATTAGATTCTGTGGATTTAGAACTCATCAGAATTAATGGAGAACTGATTTATTTATAAGTGAATGCAAACAAACAATAGCTTTTCTAAAGAATATTTAGTATTATTTGTAAGAATCTATTGAATGAATGGCTTCTGTTATAAAGACTTGGGTTTTGAATGCTTTGAATCGTTGATTAGATATTGTATAATAAATTGTTATACAGTTAGAGAACATAATATAAATCTTAGTAAATGTGATGTAAATGTGTTGGAGTCTAACGTGTAGTACAAATGCATCTGCTTTTGATCTAAACAGATGCTCGTATTGCCAGTGCTTTCCATTGCTTTTGGTTCGTTAATGATGTGTGACCTAACCGTATATACACTACTCCATAGCACTATTGGATTTGGTGTTCATATGAAACCCCCTTTACATTACATATATCTCATTGTATGCTTCAAAATATATAGAAATCTAAATCGAAGCACAAGTTATTTTGCTTGGCTTTGCTTTTATTTCATCGTTTTTATAAATAATAGTCTTTTTTCTCTATAAGTTATATATATCTATATCTATAGTATAGATGCGAATGGAATTGAATGACTGAATCTGAATGAGAATGAAAATACCGATTGAATGAGTCAGTCGTATACTGTAGTTGTGTTCGCACAGCTATTATGCATAGAATATTGGAATAGTATTGGAATAGTTAGAGTGCAATATGAAATTTGCTGATAAACGATGTGTCAATTCATTATGCGCTGCATTATTCTCGACATTATTGATCCGAATATATATGTTTCGATGTATTTCGAGATCAGTCAAGCATTCAAACTAATGATAATTTCCCAGTTTTTGATTCGAAAATTGCTTTTCTTTTCTCTAAAATCTTATATTTGTTTCCAATTTATACATTAATTTAATGCAATTCTCTTTTCATAAGTATTTTCTATTAGAAAAAGGAAAAGCTTTAAAATCAGAGATGATTTGCATTTAAAGCAATGATAGCTAAGAATAAGAGATCAATAATTGAATTATTAATTGCGATTAAATGTGCATTTGTTCGATAGGCGGCCCAATTGGCAGCTGCAGCCGCTCAGAGTGGTATGACATTGACTAAAGACATTACAATACTCGATGGCTCATCACGTAATTTGAATGGAACAGCCATTACTACTCCATTTACAAATCTCGGCCCAACCGATGCACATACCGCTGGTGTGGGACCGACTCCCCGGGTGAGTGTCTCTTGTATATGATATCCTGTCAGTGGGTGTATATGTTATACAAGTGCTACTGTACTCAAAACTACTTCTGGTGTCCACTTCTTATCAGTCACCTGTTATACACGCAGTTGTCTTTGCCCTCACTGTTAGGTTACCTCTCCTCTGCTTCGACACTATCTCTCCCTCATAGTGGGGTTGAGAGGGAGGGTGTGTTACGCTCGCACTTCTTCACCGTTTAAAGTGACGTAAAAATTATGCCAACTTTGCGGAAGTTTTACAACAGTTATCACTAAACGGTTCACTCTTTTTAGGCCCAATTCCCACGCTTTCTATCACTTTCTCTAAATAAAAAATACCTGAAATTAGAATTTAAGCGCAAAAAATTGCCATTTTTTCAATCAATTTAATGGAAAGGACTGTGCTTTAGATAATTGCCTGTACTATGACATTGGCTTAGAATTATTACTAGACTTGACTGCAGTGAATCATAAAGAGTGGTATTATTTGAGATAAAAATCGTTTTTGAATATTAGAAAAATATTGATCGAAAGTATGTGCAAAATATGATTCATTTATAAATTGATAGGACGTGTCGATGAATATGAAATGTTTGATCGCATCGATACTTAACACAAAACAGAAAAATGTATTTATTTTGTTAAGAAAAAAATGCAAATGTTTTGTAAAAATCGATTTAAGTTCATGAATGAAGCGTAACAAACATTGACGAACACAAACGGAAAGGGGATCGACAGTCGACACAAGCGTTTTAACTTAGTTTTTGGTTTTGCTATAAAGTTCTGTTCAATCATAGTATAACTGAAAACGGATGGCAGATGTGTGTGAGCTTTACTCTAATGTCTTGTATGCAAAAGCTCTTGGATTCGTTGAGGAATAGTGAGGAACAGTTAGGAGCAGAGGAACAACAGCTGCCTTTAATCAACCTGTTTTGGATAGATTTTACTTTTCTAATGTGACTTTTTTACATATTTGCCAATAATGGCAATAATGGTTTATTATAGCGACTTATTGTTCACTTTTACACCGTTTGATCGTATGATTTAGAGCGCACACAACAGTCGGGCCCTAATTCTTTAAACTATAGTCAGTGACAAAAATTGTTATCTTTTATTCATTTTAAACACAACCAAATGTCATAACTTTGTGGACCTTTAAGTAAATAAGTATTTTTTGAATTTTTTTAGAGTGAAAACCACAGGGTTTGCCATCACTACTAATCCCTAAAGTAATTCAATACGAAGAGTAGTGTTTGTGTACTCTTAGGTCCCTCCAAACTGGAGAATGAGAACGTCCCTAAAACTATATTTTTAGTGCTAGACTTGTTGTTGGTCTTCGTCGTGAGAGGGAGGAGGTCTTTGCAGATAATTGTAGTCATATCTGGTCATTATTGAACGATTCGAGAATTTTTAAATCTAAAACTCTAATAGTTTTGTAGTTTTGCTTGTTTTTCATCTCTTGTGTTTCACTCATTACATATTTGTTTCGTGAGACACGTTCTGCACTATCACTGATTGCAGTAATACTTGTATTTTAAAGATCAATTCAGACACAGATCTTCATTGGGATCTCTATTTTTGTTAACTTTAACTTAACTTTTTATATAAACTCAATAATTCTCTTTAATTTGGTGAACCGATCGATTTGAACAATCGTTTTGCTCTTTTATGTAATGCCATTTCACTACTGCTTTCATCAATGCTTTCGATGATTACATCGCATATTCTTTCAATTGAATTATTGACGAAATACTTGGAAAAATTTTGTTCTCCGACATTAACTTAAGACTTGCGCACATTTGCATTCATAACTAATTCTATTGAAACAAATTCATAGTTTGACCCAATTTTTATCATAGTTTTACATTTCATTAACTTTTAGAAAAACTTTGAACAAAAAAAGAGAATAAAGTAGAGAAAAAATGTTTGAAATTGAAAATTATTGAAATTCTATATAAATTGCATTCTTTAGAGAAAAATAAATTTAAATTTCTCTCATTTTTTAAAGAAGAGAATTCAGTTGTGAATGAGAATCAAAGAATGAAGGAATGGCTGATTCCATAGTTTGCATTATCATGTTTTTTGCATAAAACAAGTACAGGTGTTGTCACAAGAATGAGAATAAGTATAAATAAGTGAAGTATGAGATAAGGTAGCATATGTCGAGTAAATGGTTAGGCAGATTTGGTGGGTTAGGTGCACCCATAGGAAATGTGATGACCTATCGGACAATAGAAATATGACGAAGAAAGAGAACAGACGGTGCGCTCGATATGTTATGTGTAAGCATTAAAATGCGAGGAGAAGTAAATACACATAACAAAGTAGAAAATGAATAAAAAGAGCTCTTTTCGATAGGTATGGGATCGTTGACTGTTTAGTTGTGTTGGCAAAAGTTTAGATCCTGGGAAACAGTGGAACAGTACTGAACAGTAGCACAGCTTGTCTTAGCTGTGGATATGCTTATAAACTCAAACATTTCATTCGCACAAACTTCTTATGCAGAGAAATGGCTTTTGCTTTTGTTCTCTTATTCTATTGTAAGCTAAGTATGAGTGCCTTTCAATAGAAGCAATTCTATAACTCAGACTTCGTCACAGCATCGGTGCATCGCATCGGTCACCTGGGAATCAATAGCAATGAATTTAAGAATTATCAAAACTCATTGAAAACTCTAAGTTCGGGGCATTAACTGCATTCATATGATTTGACGAGACTATCAATAATCTTAAATAAAAAGCGAAGAAAATAGTCTAAAATACTTGTCTTAATCTCTCTCTCTTTTGAAACGAATCAATAAATTTGATTCTCATGTGAAATATCCGAATATGTTATGTCAGCTTTCAATCAGTACTTATTCTATGATTCATACGATTCTAAACATTCAAATCTAATATAATTTATAATTTAATTATCTCTTTCATTAGGGCTCGTATTCAGAATTCTCCACTTCTAAGCATTCGGCAAACATTAATCCGGTCTATGACTCAAATGCTCAGCCATTTGCCAACTTTCATATGAACTCACAACAAATCAGTGGTCCATACAATGGCCACGGATTGGTGTCTGATGTCAATCGATCGCATCACACGCCAGAAGACAGTGTCAACTCTGATAATACTCACGTTAATAGACATCAGATTATGAAAAATAGATTGACTTCTTTGATACAAAACAGACAAAACCAGAAAGAGATAAATAGTGGACACAATCATAATTCTTTTGGGTCGGGAGCGGCGGCACCGGCACAACAACCTTCGTTTGCAGGTCAGTGTCTATAACTAAAACATAGATTTAGTATTCATTAGTATATAATCGAAGGACAATAAAGTAATGATATGTTTGTTTGAATCACAGGTCAGACGTTTATTGTAGTCCAACAACAGCCGAATGCAAACAATACATCATTAAGTCCTCATTACAGCAACACATCTGTGCCAACACAGCCTAACCCAGAATCTGGACAATCGTTTTTGCATTTGAATTGGTCGGCACAACAAGAAGACGATAATGTCTACCATAAGAATACTAATGGAATCAGTGATAAGATGGGCGGAACAGCCAGAAGAACGCCATATAATTCGATTGAATTGCAAAACGGATCGATCTATCATTCGTTTGGCAATAATCCACAGTTTAATAATACAAACGATACACAAAACAATAGCAATAATAATACAAATAGTAATAGTAATACAAATAATAATAATAACTCTAATAATAATACGAATTCTCAATTCATACCAACGACGACATACTCGACAAACCAAAGCCAATCATTTACTTCACCACCAAATCAAGAGTACTCATCACATGAATCCAATGCCTCATCGCCTGCCAGTCAGTCGAGACCACAGACTCAAAGACCCAGTTCTAGATCCTCACCGGCCAGAGCTGTTAGTATTAGTTCAGCCAATAGTATAAACAAAGGCATCGAAACTGAAGCCATGGTCACAATAGCATCCAATGGTTTAAATACATCGCAATTAGCGAACGACCAAACATTAGAAAACGAGCCTTTTTTATCGAATACGACCACAACTATGCACCACAACCTCTCAGATTTGACAACATCTATGAATACATCTACAGGTAATCAATCATTCATTCATTCACTTATTCATTATATCAATTAATTAATGCGATAATTAAATTAACTGTTTATCTTCTCTGATGGCACAGGTATTATCAGTTCATATAACCTGAGCCCACATTCACAGTCATCTGCTTTCTACCCCTCATCACTCTATATGCCTTCATTAGGCTTACTCGGCCCGAGCAGTCCAACTGTGATAATGAGTGTCTCTTCCGGGACCGGACTGGAGAGCTCCAAAAAGTCATTGTCAGAGCCACAGACACCGGTCGGTCACATAATTTCTAGCATAGATTGTGGTCGTATTATCGATCAGTTAGACTCAAATTCAGGACTCAATCTAATGGACATGAATTCCATGACATCATTCATAAAAAGTGAGCCCTTATGTGAACCGATCTCGTCTTCCTCGCCATTACTGCTCTCTTCTCAGTCCAATGAATCTCAACATATAATGACTTCGTTGAGCAACTGTACGGCCAACACAAGCACCACAACAGTACTGCCACCCGTCTCCACATTCTTGTTACCCAACTTTCGAGACCAGAACTGGTGGGACAGGAATTTGGATAGACTTAAGACAAACAGTAAAGATATTGATGATTGCGAGTGTTATGCACCCGACGAACGTGAGTATAACCGTTCGGCCAGTCCTTCATCACTTCACACTTTGCCCGCATCTCTTTCCAACTGATTCGCACCTCTTTTTACTTAATTTCGAAACTCTGTGCCACTGATCGTAACGAATGCCATCAAATCTATTATTGCAACACATTTTGCAACAAATAATTACAATTAATTTAATTAATGAAATGCTTAATAAGAGTACAGTTTTGTGCCAAACATTGTTTCAATCGATTGTCAATTTTTGCTCACTTTAGCCATAATTTCTTAAAAGTTTTGATTCTATTTTTAAGTTTACATATAATTATAATTAATTATTATTATTATTAGTATTGTGTCAAATCTCAGACTGAAAAACATAAAACAGTATATAAAGTATTAATTAAGCATTTCTTGTCTCATATCGTTTCCAATTAGGCCGCTCTCTATACAACACATATTAAATATTTATGTATTTTTTCAATTAATTGCATTTCATATTGAATGCAAAGATCTGATTAAGAAATTAATTTAAGCCTTCAGTCAAAGTTATGAGTTGTAGGACTAAAATCAATATAACGAACGAATAGTTTAAGTCTTTGATCTATTGTTGTAAATATAAGAAAAATGGATAAAATATTTCATAATATTCTGTAATTTTATATTATTTTCATAGAGACATAACTTTTTAGAGTTTATTTTCAAGTATTTCTATAATAAAAG
>JAQIXY010000141.1:0-11608 GCA_034699165.1 Adoristes ovatus | reverse complement strand
CGGACTGACCTTCACTTGTGTGTTGTGTTCCAACCACTGGTCAGCAGAAGGCGTGGCTTTGAACCACACTTTAGCCTGTCTTTGGGAGGGAATGGCCGAAAATTGGGACTGAATGAGAGGAGAGTTAATGTTGAGATGGGACTGGAGGTCAGGGTTGAAGTTGAGGCCAGAGTTCAGGTCCAAGATGTTCTGACCGGATCTGGTTGTCTTGGAGAAGACTTTGTATCCATTTCCATCTTCGGAAGTGATTTCTGTCTTGTGGTCAATCGGTTGTGACGAATACTCGAATTTGGCCCTCTTCAGAGGCTCCACTTCCACATTGGCCACAGTATTGGGGGTCACTATAGAGAAGTGCGACCTTTGACCTGAGAGAAGGAGACATGTTAGGAAAGGAGTGGGAGGGAAAGGGAGAGTGAGAGGTCATACCTGACTGAGGGGTCAAATAGGCGTCGATTTTGGCCAAATTGGTTCCTAACTGGTTGTCGGTTCGGGACTTGACATTCAAGGCGTTTTTGTTGACCTCAATGTTGGTCAGATGCGAGTATTGCGGGCTTTTGGCCGAAAAGTCGAACTTCTTCTGCCGATTACCGAACGGCTGCACTTTCACCTTCGACTGCCACTGCTGACCATACTTGTACTCAAGAGTGGACGGATTCGCTTCGTCCATATGGTTGTACTGACCGTTCACTGACCACACGTTTGCCCCAGACTGACCACTGACTGAGCGGTCGGTGCGAGACTGGACACGGTACTGTTGTGCGCGTGTGTCTGCCTCGAGCTGTGTGACGTGACTGTAGGGGTAGTTGTTGTGGTTGGAGTTGATCTCCAGTTTGACATTGGGGTTGTTCTGGTCACGGATCAGTTGGAACTGAGAGTCGAAGTACGGGTTTTTGGTGGAAATGAAACTCTCTTTAAGAAGATGTTTTCCGTAGAAGTTGTAATAGTTCTCATTCCTCTTCATCTGAGTCTTGGAGTCCAAGAGATAACGGTTGTCCTTCCACTCCAAGTCGGTCATGTGACTTGTCTGTGGACAGTTCCACTCGAACTTGGCGCCACTGATGGGGGTGGCCGACAGTTTGGTGCGGATGCGCGGACTCATAACACGAATGGATGATTCTGTGTTGGAATCGCGAGACAACAATGCGTTCAAATCCATCACATTCTCTCCCTGACGTCGGGTTTTCGATTCGATGATCACTACAATCGATAATCGACAATTAATAATCGATAATTGAATTAAGAGTTTAAAAGAAAACAAAAGAAGACATACAGTTGTTTTGTGGTCTCTGGACAGTCACTTTGGTCTGGTGTTCGTACTGTTTGGTAGCACTCTTCGCTCCGATGCGAACAAAGGGTTGAATTGAGGAGTGGGAGTCCAGTTGGCCCTCCAACTCCAAGTCCAACAGGTTTTGTCCGAATTGTTGTCGAAGTCCGTGAAGACCTGTTCCCCTGTCGTAGTTGTAATCGAGGGAATGCACTGGAAGTCGGTTTGTCTCTGATTTGGACACAATCTTGATATTCTGCGGGTTTTGAGAGAAAGAGCTTTTGTGCGAAACACCATTCCAAGTGTCCACTGCCAGAGAAGCCTCTCGTTGTCGACCGGACAGCAGATCCGCTTCCAACGCCACCGATGTCTTGTATTGCGGCGCTTCCAACTTGAAGTACGACTGTTGTCCACCTCTGCGGATCAGCTCTGAGTCGAGGGAGACAATGGGTTGTCCTCGGGATTCAGTCTTCGATTTGACGACAATTGTCTTCTGCGACGGTTCGTACGCCACCGAAGAGATGTGTTTCCAATCGTTTGGCGAAGACTTGAGTTCCAAATCAGCTCTTCTTCGGTCACTCAAGAGGTCAAAGTCGAGTCGGCCTTCCATTGGATGCGAACTGAAGACAACTCTTGAGGGTTGGGTTCGCGAGAAATGGGAATCGATCTGAAAATCAATTGGTCATGGTCACTTCCGGTCACTTTTATCACTTCCGGTAAAACTTACGGCAAAAACATTTCTATTGTCTCTCTTTGTGTCCGATTTGAAGGCAAACGATGTCTTCGGCACAAATTCGGCGTTAGTCTTGTGGAGGACCAGGTTGTTGTTGTCCGCGACCTCGATCTGGGCGGTCAGCGGCACAGAGTAGGGATTGGCTGCGAACTTAGCGGCCACGCCCTTGTACTGGACTGCCAGTCTGCTATTGGCTGAGCGCGAGAGGAGGGAGTTGACGTCATAGAGCTGTTGACCATTGGCCATCAGTTTGGACTTGACCTCCAGCTGGTCCCGCGACAGTCGCAACAGAGCCGAGTGTTTGATTGGTTGATGGGAGAATGGGGTCTTCAGCTGTGCCTCCATCTCGTGGTGAAGACCAGAAGTCCTCCAATTGTCTGACTTTATCTTGTAGTTGTAGTCCAGTTCCGCCCGACGATCCTTCTGCCACTGGACAGAAGTCTTTCCCGTGTACTCTCCGTCGGCCACTTCCCGCAGTTCGTCGCTGTAGGACATGTCGCGGCCACTCGTTCTCATGGTGGCTGCCATGGTCAGGTGAAGAGGTGATCTGGACACATGTGTGTATTCGAGGGTTCCTCTCACGTCATTGTCTTTGCGACCAGTCCTGTCTTTGCCGACCAGTTCCACCGAGTATTTGGGACCAGAGTTGTCGTTCTGCTGTCGTCTTCTGACGTCTGCATTCGCTCTCAACTCGTAATTCACATTTAAGGGCGTGATCTCAACATCCAAAGTGTTCTCGAGCTTCTGCTCATTTCCCGATTGTTGTGACGTCTTAGACACGTGCAACACGTGGATCTTGTCCTTCAGCTCTCGTCTCCAGGCAACTGTCAACTCATTCTCCATATGTTCTCCCGGTTTGTTGAGAAGATTGTAGGCTAAGTGGACATTGATTTGTGGGAATTGAGTACTGGTCAGTTCGGAGAAAGCGCTCATTTTGGTCAGTTGTGATTGGCTCAGGTTCTGGAGCTTAGAAGTGAACTTTATTGACTCCTTCTTGTTGTTGGACTTACTCTTGAGCCGATACTCGATGGTCAGATCCGTCTGCATATGCTTCAGGCCTTTGTCGGCCAAGCCGTTGATTCTGGTCTCCAATCCGGGCAAAACTAAAGTCAAATCCGAAGAAACTCTGAAATCGTTGGATTTGCGTTCACCTGCCAATAGAACAACTTGATTACACTCTGACCCCTTCACCCCTAGCCCTTGACCACTCACCCTCTCTGACAAAGGAGCCTTTGAGGAACTGCTTTTGGTTTCCTTCCAGATTGATCTGCAATTGGTTCTTTCTGCCTTTGGACACGGACACTGATCCCTGCATTTGGACCACTTCTGCCTGAGGACTCCATTGGAGCCGCAGTTTTGGCCGATATTCGCGTTTCTGTCCTCTGGTCTGCGTTTCGATTCCCGCATCTACCGAGAACTGCTTCCGTCCGTCTCTTTGCACTTCCAATTGCACAGACTGTTCCTTGTCTTGGTTTCTGAGCGCCGACTGCAGTGACCATCGCATCCATGGACTCTTCACTTGAATCTTGAGCTCTCGGTCGCCGTTAGAGGGCGTTGACAGTTGTGCCTCCAGCGCCATCTCTCGCTCCACTTGACTGTTGGGTGTATTGAAGGCGATGCGGAAGTTCTTCTGCTGGCCTCCGTCCTCCCGATTGGGCAGTTCCAGAGAGAAGTCCATGGATTTGATTTGTCGGTCGCTCTTCTCAATGGACACTTCGTATTGGAAGGAGGGGTCAGTGTTCACGTTCACACACACCTCCACACCTGCGCAGAAAAGGACATTGTTAGACATAAGGGATAGGGAGGGGAGGGGTGGGAGTACAAACCCAAGGCCTTTCTGGTGGATTGAGAACACCACTTGTTGTTGTATTTGAACGATTGGCTGAAAATACCATTCTTGACACGCCTTCTCTGTCCTGATTGGTCTCTTTCATAGACATGTGATTCCAGTTTAACCAATGACTGTCTGTCTTTGGGGAAATTGATCTTCAGATTGACCAATCGCTGATCTCTGATCTCGGCCTTCGAGTCCCAAACGGGAGAAGAGCTGAACCGCGAGACCACTTCTATGGCTTTCTTTTGGTTGTGGGCCGAGAATTGGACGCCTGTCTCCACTTGCAGTGCAATAGAGGGCGCAATCATGGCCTCATAAGCGCGAGAGTCGTATTTGGCCCGAAGCTTAAGACCCGAGACCAGAGTGGCGTTGAATCGCACCTCCAGAGGAAGGCCGTTGGTTGTGGGCACTCGGATGCGGGTGTTGATCGGCTGAATGGCGAACGCGCGGTCTACCTGAGCGCCCTCTCGCAGCTGTTGACTGATTTTGCGCCAGAACTGCGCAGAATCCGCTTTCGCGTCATTGATGTCCAGCGCCAGCACTGTCTTGCCGTCCACTTTCACGAACGCTTCCAACTGGACGTCTCGTGAGCCTACACTGTTGGTCCACTGGTCGGCGTTGGACACGATGTCCATGGCCTCGGAAATCAGTTGGTTGACCACCGATTGTCCCGATTGCTGTTTGAATTGACGTACTTTCTGTTTGAAGACACTTTCCAAACCCTTTTGTCTGATTTGCACCTGGATCAGTTGCAGCTCTTTGCCGAACGCGGGAACAGTCATGTTGGCGGTGATGGCCCGCGGAACAGACTGCGAGTCCTTGGCGTTGATGACGTCAGCTTCGAGAGCCACGCCCACCGAGAGTGCGTCGAACAGAAATGACGTCTCGTAATTGTTAGAAATACCAAACCACTGTTGCGAAGGTTCGTCGAATTTGGGGGCGTTGTTCGGAAGGACGTACTTCTTGTGCGGGTCCGAAGTCTCCCTCAGGTTCTTCTGGTGACTTCTCACGTATTGGACCACATCCTGGTTGCGTTCCTTCTGCACGTGACTCTTGATCTGTTGCAAGTGCTGCGTCTGCGCACCGGACATGACCACTGCTTTGTAGGCATTGATTCGCACTTCGTTGGACTCGTTGTCGCGGAAGAACACTTCCAGAAGTTGTTGGCGCGCACTCTCGTCCATCGCTTCGGTCATCGCCTGAATGGCGGCCACTCTCACGCTGTCTGTCTGTCGGGAGTCGGCGGCCAATTGGCTCAACTGCTGTCGCGCCCTCTGGTGGCCTCCGAAGCCGATGTTCTCCAGAGCCTTGATGTTGGCCACAGTTTGCGAGTTCTTCTGTTTCTGGTTTTCAAGTCTTTCCAAAATATTTTCGATCGACTCTTTGACCACTTCTGACGATATCGATTGCTCTTGGTTGTGTCGGGCGTTGTGGATCAGACCACTGATGCCCAGAACCACGTGTTTGGGTGTTTGCGGCGACTTCAGCAAGGACATCACCTTTCTAATGGCGCCCTCTTGCGGCGAAGAGCTGAAGGCCATGAGCGCGAAGAGATAGTTGGATCTCTCTTTGGACACTTTTCCCGATTCGTATGCGTTGACCAACACTTCGGTGGATCCTTCGCTTGCGGCCAAAGCGGACGCGTCGAGGAAGAGGTCGAAGAGTTGGTTAGAAGAGCAGATCTGTCCGTTCTGGACGTTTTGTGCCACTCTTTGCACTGTTGAGGGTTGGGCGTGGGTCAGGGCTGAGATCAGTTCGGGGAAGGACTGGACAGTGTCCGCCTTCTGGTCATCGCTCTCCAACTGCTGGCAAATGGTTCTCAAGAGTTGCGAGAAGTCAGACTCACTGGCCAACTGGTGACCAGCCGAAGACTGGGACGACCACTTGTCCGAAGACTGGAACTGCGAACTCATGAGTAAATGGCGGTTATTGGCCATGAAGTTCTGCACTCGATTGGCGGAGAGAGAAGCGAACTGTCGGTCGAATCTTAGGTTCAGTTGAGAAGAGATCTGAAGTCCGACACCTCTTAACTCCTGTCGCTCCTCACAGGTGACGCCACTTATCAGATCAGAGTCTATGGTCTGCGAACAGACGAAAGTGGCGTTCATTAGCGGTACAGCAGTTCTCATGACGTCATTGAGACCGTATTGGCGTGGAAAGAATCCGATTTGAGCGCTTTGTCTCCTCTGACCTGTTCATAGAGAGAGAGAGAAGAGATTAATCGATAATCGCTAATTGACAATCGAAGATAAGCAATCGACAATCGTACACTGGTTGAGTTGTTTGCTCTTCTGGAGGACAATGGTTGAGTAGCGGCCGATCTGTGGTGAATAGACGGTCTCGCAGTCGCCCAGAATATCACTCTCTTGCACGACAGTCCTCTTTTGGAGGGTTCTGGCGGACATCTGGAGGGCAGAGATAACGGCCTTCTTCACGTCGATGGCCCAGAGCTGGTCCTCTTGTGATGGACAGACATCTGTGACTATGCCGTCATCGTAGCCGAATTGGATTGGCTGTTGGGCCAACTGCTGCTGATAGTCGAGCTGTGTGTCCGCGTCCACTCCCGATACCCGAATCTCGCGCATCTGAAGACTCATCTCGCACGGCGAAAGAGAGGACACGTCGACCACCGCTTCCAGGCCTATCGACTGTTCGGCACCGGCATAAGCGCCCGATATGAGCGTCTGGGTGTGGAGACGGTACTCGTAGGTGTTGCCCTGGTCGAACCTGACCAGCGAGGGGTCATCGTGACAGGTAC
This sequence comes from Adoristes ovatus, assembly GCA_034699165.1. Lineage (NCBI taxonomy): Eukaryota > Metazoa > Arthropoda > Arachnida > Sarcoptiformes > Liacaridae > Adoristes > Adoristes ovatus. Next base: position 5,019 of record JAQIXY010000141.1, on the reverse strand, counting down.
GGGAGCACTGGTTGATTGGTCGCCACTGCGCAACAGGTACTGAAGGGAGAGGGCGTTATAGTATGGTACAGGCATTGGTATATTTGTGGACTGACCTGAGTTGGCGACATGGCTGAAGAGGAGGATGGTGAGAAGAGATTTAAGAATTGGTTTCATTTGAACTCTTGGCTCCATATTGATTGATATGGACTCCAAAACACACTCAAAGGAAATAAAACTGTGAGAAGAGCCCAAACGCCTTATATAGCCCAATAGAGGGTCCAAAAGTCCACAGCTTGGCAAAGTGCTGATTGGCCCAAATGCAAAGAACGAGATAATTGTTCCAAAAGAAGATAAGAATGTTGGATCTGCAACAGATAGAAGTGCCACTCATAGCTCATACTCATCCACTACAAACACGACAAAACATTGGAAGCAAACAAACAACTCAAAGAACTCTTCTCAACTTTCTAACCATTAGAACCATTACAACTTCTTTGGAACTGTCTCTCTACAAGCCCTCTCTTGCCAGTACCCATTGTGCAGGATGTTCAGTTTTGATTTTGATTTAGCAATTGTCAGCAAATGTAAACTTTATCTTTTTTGTGTTTAAAATAAAAAGTGACAAGTTCAGGCTTTTGGCACCAAATCTGCAGACGAGGGCTTTATTATGGACGAGTCATCAAACTCTACTTTACACACTCTGTTCAAGTGTTTATAGAGATAAAAGCAAATCCAATCCCGTCCTCTTGCTGTCCGAACAGTGTTGCTATGAATATGAGTTCTGTTCTTAACTTTGAACTCATTTTCTCTTTCAAACAGTTTTAATAACCCATTGAGAGGTCATTGAACCAAAAGAAGAATACAATTAATGAATAATTAGAGAAAAATCAATAAAAAAGTTAAAAAGTATGATAAGAGAGGGGAAGGGAGGACAACGAGTAAACAAATATTGAAGATAAAACGCATTAAAGGAGAGCACATGACCAACTAGTGCACACTCTATGACTAATCATCATTAAGCTAATGACAATAATAAGCATCATACATTTTGTACACACAAAGCCAGTAATAATGTTTGGTCACACTTCAACGCTTCCAAAGCCAACGACAACAAAGCGTTTCCATGGAGAAGACAATGCCTATGAAGGAGAAGAAGATGGCAGACCCACAGCTGACCAGTGGACATGCATAAGGTCAGTCCGACTCTGCAGGCGTGCAGGGCGTTCGCGGCGGCCGGGAAGCGCGGCAAGAGAGTCCAGTTCGACTCTGCGCGCGTCTCTTTCCAGGTAAGAGAGAGAGTTGAGACCAAGAGTTGACCGTTTGCTCGTTTGCAGGTCGAGTACGACATTCCCGACGACAAGACTCTGCGCCACAAGATCCCCATCTGGACCGAACACTGGAAGCGCTCCAAGTCCAGTCTGGCTCTGCAACTCCTGCGCTCACTCTCCTGCCAACAGTGGCTCAAACTGATCCTCTTGACCACCACTCTTCTGGCACTCACACTCCAACTCCACCAACTCCTGCAACAGTACCTGACACTGGAACCGCTCGTCTCCGCCGACTACCGACTGCCCACAAGATTCCACTTTCCCGCAGTCTCACTCTGTCTTCCGGTGGTCATTCCCTTCGTGGACAAGTGCGTGAACGGGAGTCACGAATGCGGCACAACAGTCACGCACGTGTTCAACGAGAGCGTGTCACGTGTGGGCCACCGATGCAAATACAGCGACCGAAGTGCCGAAGCGGTCATCGTGCGCTCGTGCGAGTCTTTGGCCCCGTCTCTGGAGTGGATGGCCGGGGGATACAAGTGCTTCACATATTTCTCGCAACTGAACCAAAGGCAAATCAAAGACAAGTCCTTCGAGACACAATTCGCCAAAGAGTTGGCCATCAATATAGTGGTGGTGAGTCCGGTGGCGCCACCAATCGCCCACTCCCTGCCCCATCTCCTCCTGCATCCGTCCAATGCCATTCCGGTGGACGAGAGACAGAAGGAGGTGATAGTGGTTCGGCCCAACAGGAACTACCACATCACTTACTTCTCCACCGAAATCCGCTTCTTGGAGACCAAGGATGGCAAGTGCGTCGACTACTCCCACTCCTCCGGACAGAGGGCGCCATTTTCTCACAGCGATTGCATCTCTCGCTGTCTACTCGACCAAATGCGCGTTCAGTGCGCCAGTGGTCAGTTCAGTGCTGACATCTATCGCTCGCACTGTTTGTCACGTCTAGCGGTCATTCGGCGCGATCTCACGCATGCCACTGACCGCTTCTGCGCATTTCGGGACAACAATGACTGCAATTCGGAGGAGTTCTTCCGCACGGCCATTGACCGCAAGTGCCGAAACACGTGTTTGGAGGAGTGCGCGCAACAGACATTCCACACGTCCGTCTCGGAACAGGTCAGTAACGACTTGTCGGAAACAAATGTCACTCTCGTGCGCCAACTCTCGCCCGACCTGACCCTCCGCCACGTGCCCCACACCACGTGCACAGCGTTGATGGCGCAATTGGGCGGTTTGGTGGCCTTTTGGCTTATCTTTTATTGGCTTTTACTGCGATTCTTGCGTTTAATTCAATACATTTGGGAATTAATAGAAATCTATTATTTATAAAAACTTTTAAAACTTTTTCTCAAAAAATAAAACTTTTTTCAATTTCCTTTTCCGAAAACTTTTCTTTCAAACTTTCTTTTTTGGCCACTGAGTGTCGCCACAACACCAACAGATCAATACTGTAAAATAATGAATACCAAATTTGACGAACTATATAGTTTTTGGCGATTTGAAGGCTGAATAGAGTAGTATTTGAGTTCAAACAAAAATATTCCATGAGTTTGAGCTTATCTTGAACAATATTTAGTGTTGTTAATTTAGCAAGTTTTTGAAATTAATTCTTGGTAAATCATTTATTTGGCTAAATGAGAACTGAATTAATATATTATTTTCAGATGTGTCCAAAGGTGTTACAGGGGTAAATTGACTAAATTCTTGCAAAATATGCTGAAATTGATGAATTCTTTGTTATTCTTGCAGAATTTCGCTAAATTCTGTCAAATATTTGCAAAATAAGCCTAAATTCGGTGCGATTCTGGGAAAATATCGATTTTGCCGCTATTTAGTGTCCGCCATTTATTCATATTTAATAATTAATCAATTGAACAAAATTAATTCGATTATAAATTTTTTCTCCAGGGGTGGGTATTCCGGCCTGGACCCCCCCTTGGGCATCACTGATTACAATCCTTTGACATTTAGAAAGTCATTCAATTTTAATGTGTTTTAAAGACTTTTTATTTTGTGAAATATAATTCATATTAACAGAGATAAAAATGAACGTTATTTTGACAACTTTTAGTTTATTCACATCTTAACATTCATAACATCTATTTTATTTCTAGTTACATTGTTATTGTGAGTAAAGTTCACCCTTTTTTATATTCTTATAAACTGTTTCTTGAAATTAAAGTTTTGTTTCCACTTATAGTAATTAATACAGAGTTATTCTCAGCTTGAGCATGAAGGTCAGAGCGTAAAGGTTCATAATGCTAAGTTAATGGAGACTTTCTTAACACAGGGTTAGATGGACTAGCAAAGTGTTCCGATTAATTGCTCCCAAAAAATATGCTGCAGGAATGCAAAATATTTGCGAATAATCCCCCTCTCAATTTTCGAAAAATCATTAACCTTATGAATCATAAGTTATGATAAAATCCGATTTAACTTCACCAAAAATCAAGTGGGGGGGTGGGGTGTATGGATCTCGAGTCAAAAACCTAGGGGGTATTTGGGCTACACCCCCCCTCTTGGCTATCCCAGGTTAAGAGAGTCTCCATTCACTCAACATTACGAACCTTTACACTATGACCTTCATGCTCAAGCGGAGAATAACTCTGTATGATCCTTAACTACAAGTTTAGCTACATGTTTATCAGGTTGAGTTTATAAGAAAATTTTAAGTCAATAAAAATGATCCATGTTTATTTTAGAATTGCTTAAAACTGTAAAAGAGGATATATGGATAAATTTCCTCAAAATTAATATAATTAAAGAACATAATTTATAAATAACCAATATCAATTAAATAGTATTATTGTTGTTATCGTATGTTTTCTCATTAAAAAAATTTCTTTTGTTTTGTGAAATTGTTTTAATTTTTTGATTAATTTTATTAATTGTCATAATAATTAAAAACAAATTTCCGGTGAAAGAGATGTAAAGAACACATTAGACGATAGACAGGAATCAATTAAATATTAAGCAATGATGACCAAGGTACTCGATGCCAGGGGGGGTATATTTTTGGCCTTCGGCAAGGGGGGTCCAGGAGCGGGTAAAAGGGGGGTCCGGGGTCCAGGGGGTAATTTTTCGGGGACTTTTTCCTAAAAAAATGCTTTTTTAGGCTATTTCTGCACGAATTTAACAGTATTTAGCTATATTTAGCTTAATGTAGTCTAATTAGACAATAGTACAGCAAAATACATCAATTTTAGCAAAAATTAGCTTAAATTTGGCAAAAATTTAGCTAAAATTTTGTATATTTTGGCAAAAATGGCGCCTTGGGCGACATTTTTTCTCTCTTTTGGGGGGGGGGGGGGGGTAGGCGATTATAAATTTCCCCCAGGGGGGTAATCCGGCCTGGACCCCCCCTTGGGCATAACTGATATTAAGACAACTTCGTCGGTAAGAAAATGTTAAGATAAGGGGGTTTTGGAGTATAAAAGAGGAATAAATATTTTGTTTGAAATTCAGGTTTGGGAGTGGTATAGGGGGTATTAAATATAATAATTATAATATATATATATAATCCAGGTCTGGGAGGGGAATAGGAGACAACTAGATTCGATTTCTTGTATCATTAGTATGATGCATTACATTAATATATGTTTTTATACAATCAACACAGTATTTCTGAATTACAAACTAATAGTAATCTCGCGTTCACTTTGCCTTTTATTGCTGATTTCACTTTACATTAAAATACGTAAACAAAATTACAATTTATTTACTCAAAAATAGTAAATTATTTAGGAGTAAA
>JAQIXY010000140.1:0-11626 GCA_034699165.1 Adoristes ovatus | reverse complement strand
TTTTCTCTCTTTGGATACTTTATTGATATGAATGGACATTAAGTGCAAGCCGTTAGACTAGAATTGCTTTTTCAATATTAATAATTGCAGTCAAACAATAAATTTAATTTCCGAAACCAGAGCTCTATTATTCGTATTTATTTGATTGACATTTGAATAATCAATGAAATCTCGCTTTCATTATGTTTGGCTCTAATCGTTTCAAACAATTCAATCGCACAAATATTTCCCGCATTATTCACACAATTATATATTAAAAACAATTCTTTGATTTGGAACTTCATTTTTCCTAACATTAATCAACATTTTATTTAAAATTATCAATTGATTGAATCAATAGCTGGTCCGACACCTAATGAAGTGGCGAGCGTTGAGTTATTTCCGAGAGATAATGCAAAAACACATCACACGTCTCAATACGATATCGTCAATAGTATAAACCCATCGCTGGTTATCAGAAGGGGTGATCCCTTCTATATAGCCGTCAGACTCAATGGCCCGTATGAACAGAATAGGGACAAAATTAGACTGGAATTCATGTTTGGTATGTTTGCATAATATTAATAATTGTAAAACAAATTTGAAAATTCTGTACAAATAAAGTGATGAAGAAATTCACACAAAAACAAGAAAAAAGAAATTCATTTAACAACTTAATCGTCGAATTATTCATTTAATTTTTATTATTCAATGTCACGCTTTAAAGCAAATCATTTGGTGTTTTAAAAATGTATTTCATATATATTCTAGAGTTAGTGTTAGAGTTAGAGGTTAATCGAGTCAGTAATCAAATAGGAATTCGTTAATAAAATATAATATTAACTCATTTATTAACTCAATTCGAGTGAAAGTTTTTAAAAAATTGTTAATATCTGTGTGTCAATGAAAAACAGGATCGCAGCCACAAATAGGAAAGGGAACTCTGATATATCTGCCCATTTCGAATAATAAAGACTTTACCAAAGACTCGAGCAAATGGGACGCCAGAACTCATCACATCGATGGTAACCAATTGACAATTCACGTCCACATTCCGGCCAATGTTGCAATCGGTATCTGGCGTTTACGGGTCAGTACTAAACAGCAGGGGTCCAGAAATATTAGAACTCATGAAGTCAAACAAAACATATATGTGCTCTTCAATGCTTGGAATAAAGGTAACCAAAAAATTATATAATAATAAGAATATGAAAAATAAGAAATTTAGGCAAAACTTGAAAAATAGGTGCAAAACATGCAATCATTTGAATCATTTAATAAATACTTTGCATTCGCTGTAAAACTTTAATTAATCAGAAAAAAGTTTAAAATTCTTTGTTTTCTAATAAATCTTATTTTAAAAACTCGTGAAAGTTAATGGACTTTACTTTTACTATAGAAATAAACAAAAAGTTCAATTCAATTGAATTAAAGATTTAATGTTTTACTTCTTTAATAATCTCAAGCATTAAATAATTGTTTTTATCCAAAATGACGTAACTCTTGACTAATAAACAAATTAATATTATATTTGAAATATTACTAAAATTGCTTCTCTTAATGCAGATGACGGGGTGTTTCTGCCGGATGAGTCTCAACGAAAAGAATATGTGCTCAACGATGTCGGCAAAATTTATATTGGCTCCCATTCCAAGCCAAAGGGCCGACAATGGGTTTATGGACAGGTAGGGCCTAATAATTATTGTTTTATTGAAGTGAAAGTTATTAATTTTAAAATTTAAATAAATTATTTCATTTCACAATTCTTTTTAATAACCTTTCGATTGATTGCCATTAGCTTTGGTTAAATTTTTGTTACAAAACCTTTTTTACATAATTATAGTGTAGTTTTGTTTTTTATAATTATCAATAAAATTACACAAACGTTTAGAGGACTTAAACTTTTATTGATAAATAAAATTCATTAACATTTGTTTAATTAATAAATAGTTCGCCGATTCAGTACTGCCGGCCGTAATGTTTATGATGGATAAGACACGACTGGACTATACAGCGCGCGCTAATCCGGTCAAAGTTGTCCGATCGGTGGCTGCAATGGTCAACAGTCACGACGACAATGGCTTATTAGTGGGCAATTGGTCGGGCAATTACAACGATGGCAATGCACCCTGGCAATGGACGGGTAGTGCTCCCATCTTCGAGCAATATTTAAGAACAAATGGAGAGCCCATTAAGTTCGGTCAGTGTTGGGTATTCGCTGGCTCTACAACAACAATGAGTCGCGCTCTGGGAATACCCGCCCGGACTATAACCAACTTTGTCTCCGCTCACGACACCGACGATAGTCTAACTGTCGACAAGTTTTTTACTCGAGAGGGCGAACCTATATCTGATGTAAACTCGGATTCGATTTGGAATTTTCACGTTTGGACCGATGTATGGATGTCAAGGTATGATTTGAGTATTTTTAGATCAATTCGATATAAATTCATTAGATTTGGAGTGAAGTGAAAAGACCTGAGGCTTTGAATTATTTATAAAATTATTAGAACTGATATAAAAATAAATTTTTATTCGTTTAGAGATTATAACAAATAATTCTTTAATTCTGGAAATTGTGTCTAATTTTGTGTTCATTGTCTTGTATTCCTTATTTCAGACCAGATTTGCCACCGGGCTATGGGGGCTGGCAGGTGATTGACGCAACACCACAAGAATCGAGTGACGTCAGTGGTCTCTACCAGACAGGACCCGCTTCGCTGGAGGCGATTCGCAAAGGAGAAGTGGGCTTAGCCTATGACGTGCCCTTTGTGTTCGCTGAAGTCAACTCGGATGTTGTTCACTGGCAGTTGGACGAAACCAGTGAACTCGGATGGAGAAAAATTAAGACCAATAAATACCAGTGCGTTATCAGTTCAATGTCTTCTATCCTAACCTAACGATCACTTCTTTCACTTTTGATGATCTCTTCTTCTGATAAGCTTTTGAAAGAAAAATTCCTTTCCAGTCCTTTCCTGCGATCACTTAAGCTAACAATCATTTTTATATTTTAAACATTCGTTTACCCCCTGCTCTCTATCCTCTGTCAGAGCTGCACATAATGACTATTGATGTCAATACGCTTTCCTTGAACTATAACTCCAGACGAGTTCGTGAATTCTGAGCTTTCAATTCAAGCGATCCTTATATTAATAGACAATTCTTTAAAACAAGTATTTAATAATTTAATTCAAATTTCATTTAACAAAAGACTTTTAAAAGAAGAGACAAAAACTTAAATGATTTCTGTTTTATATATTCTGAGAATAAAGAAATATTTAATAAATTATTGAGACATAAGTTGTTTTCCTTTCTTAAAAGCTTTCAAGAGTTCATAAAATCTTTTCTTTAAAATAAAATTAAATGAAAATCACAAATAATTTATGAAATATTTTTCCAAATGATAGCGTCGGAAGAAAACTGTTCACTAAAAGGGTTGGTGTGGACAGTGATTACGGCGGCATTTCTGATGCAGAAGATATCACTGCCTTATATAAGTTCAAAGAAGGCACAGAAGAAGAACGAATGGCTGTTCTCAATGCTGCCAGAGGTCAGTAGACATAAACATTGCAAACAAATAAATATAACCAGGAATAGGCAAATATAAATAGATGAGGGCCTAGTTTACAAGTATAACAAAGAAACTGGGTCAAAACTTATGGAAAATCACCTAACCTTATATACTTTCACTTCACAGAAAGTATTTATTACTAAACCCTACCCCTCCTCGCATGTACACAAACAGAATACAAGTGATTGAATTCCAATTCTTAACGTTAAGTAGGATTTTATTTTCATTCAGATTTTCCTAATTCTGAAGATTAAAAAGAATTAAATTCAGTTCAAAATATTATTTCATTTTAATCACAAAAATACATAATTCATAGAATGAACTAAAATAATAATAACAAATAAATAAAGATTTAATTTTATGCATTTGATTGACAATAGGCGCCGGATTATCGTTCCTCTTCGAACTGCCACAGCCGGGCAAAGAAGACATTGAATTCGATTTGTTAGACATTGAGAAAGTATTGATTGGAAATCCATTCTATATTCAGGTGGAAATGACAAATAGAGTCGGAAGTGTGCGCACAGTCACTCTCTCCCTGAGCTGTAATAGTTTTTTCCTGACCGGTATATTAGCTCGAAAGATAAAACAGGAGAGACAAATAATAGTATTACAGCCCTATCAGAGTAAGTCCAACACTGCTATTAATAAAACAATTGTTTACATCAATTGTTTTATTAGTTTCTTATATTTACACAAAACACAATTCCAGAATCGATGGCACAGAAAAAATATTTTCGCATATCATAGATAACAACAATAGCTTTTAAAAAAAACTCAATATATTTTTAGTTTTTTTTCTTTCCAGTTATACTTGAATTTAATGTAGAAATAGGAACGACGAGAGAAAGTTTTTAGCAATCGTTTGTTTATTATTTGTTGCTTTTATGGCAATTATAAGATATCGATGAAAATTTAAGATTTCTATTGTTTTTTATCTCAGAATATATCCTCAAAATTCGCATTTCAATGACGAGTTTGTCTCAAACAATGAATTTAAAAGTGTTTATATAAAGAAAAGTAAAAACTACTAAATGAGAGATTATGTAAGAGATAATGCTTTTCAGTAGCGTTTTATATATACAGTACTATAATATAATTTGAATAGACAAATTTTTATTATATGCTCATTGAAATCATCGAACATGTATTTTAACCCCTTAAGCACTGAGAAATTAGATTTTCATTTGATTCTTATATAAGATTAATTATTTATTTCAAGGATATTTAAAAAAAAGTTGTGCCGCATATCATATCATATCTTTGGAAAAGTAGTGAACAAGAGTTCTCTAAAAAACATTTCTTATTGTTCTTTCAGTTTCATTGTATTGTTTGAAAAAACGAATACATTTTATGATATAATATATCTCATAATAACTGTCAGAGAATATATATGAATTTCATGTTTCCTTCGAATCGAAATTTTTAATAAAATTCTTTTCTTTACCATTCGAACAGAGGATGTGTTCAGAATTCGTGTCAACTCTGATGACTATCTCGACAAACTCGTTGATTATTCAATGATGAAAATATATGCCATCGCCACAGTCAAAGAGACACAACAGACCTGGTCTGAAGAGGACGACTTCACTGTTGAGAAGCCACAGCTTAATATAGTAACCCGGGGTGATCTAGTGGTCGGACGGGAATACGGACTCGAAATACAACTGACAAATCCAATAAATCGTGTTCTACAGGAGTGTGCGTTCACTATAGAAGGGCCCGGTATTGCTCGGCCAATGCAAATAAAATTCCGAGACATACAACCCGGAGAATCAATAGTACATTCACTAAGATTTGTGCCACAAAGACCGGGTGCCAGAACTATAGTAGTTGTGTTCCACTCCCGCCAACTCATAGATGTGGTCGGATCTAAACAAGTTAATGTTCACGCCTGACCACAATCAACCAATTAGTTGTAATTTCTTATTTCAATTATCTTCTCTTATTTGTGAAATCTTTTACAAAATATTTATAAAATATGGCAAAAAATTAGAAACAAAAACACATTTTATGACTAATTAAATATGAAAGATATCTCATAATGACTGCCATTTAATAAACTGATATTGGTAACCGACATATCTTCAAAAGTAATAATGCGTTGGCCGTGGCCTCAAATAGGCCTCAAACCAGAATAAATAATAAACTACAAGATATGTAATAAACTGCCAAAACTTTGCTTATGTTATGATATATTACAATATTTTTACAAATTATACATTATTTAAATACGGCCTTAGGATTTGTAAATGACTATACATTTAATGATTTATATATTTTTGAATGCCATCGTTAAATCATGTTTTGTTTTTCTCGATAAACGGCTTAAAAATTTTAGCTGAATATTGTTTTTTTGTGTTATTTTTATTTTTTACTTCTTTACTCCAATTTATTTATCGATTAGTAAAGAAAGTCTCATTTTTTTTCTTCTCTTCAAACAAAACAATTTTTTGTGAATTATAACAACGAAAATCAAAGTAAACCCTTATTTTTTAATCGATGCATGATTTTTGTTCTCATCTAATAATTTATGATTATTTTGTTATATTTTGGGATTAAGTTTAGCTCAAAATATATTCTCTGTTATTGAGCACTGAATTTCTCATTCAATAAATAAAAAGAAAAAAAAACATTTTCTACAACATTTATATTGAATTTAATGATTATCTTTAAAATATAATTAAATGAATTAAATCATCAATTATTTTGAATTGAAATCATTTTATTTTTAATTAATTTCATTTTTTAAAAACTTTAAGTTTAAGTTATAAATTCACTGATTATTAATCAGTGATTAATAATAGAAAAACTTGTTTATAAACTATATTATACTATAAGTTGTCTTCGAATATAACTTAAGAAAATATAAGCATTAGTTGTAAAATGTTTTGTCGATTCTTTCAATACCTTTAACACAAATCTTGACAGACATTAGACAAGAGAAGAGTCGAATTGGAGATAATTAGTGTTTGAGTAGTAAATGGTTACAAATAAATTTAATGGTAATAAATAAATCTTTGAATCAATTGTATTAACAGATTGTATACAACATTACATGTGATTAAAGGCAATGAAAAAGCCATAATCGGCTCACAAACGCAAGAGTGGACTCGTTTTCTATTATTTGTTACTTCCCTTTTGTATCGAAAAAACCAGAGATTTAGCGATATATACGATATATAGAGTTATAGAGTTCTACGCGTTTTGCAATTCCGATGCTTTGGATAAACGATTCGAAGGAATACGAGTAGTAAAGCAGGAAATTAAGGAAATAGAGATGAAATTAAATGACCATTTGATGCAATGGTTTTACTTATTGTCCGCTCATCCAATCTTTGGAATGGCTTCTTCACCTGTCATCATTCACACCACACTAACACTACCAACACTACTAAAGCCACTATTTAAAGGACAGACACAAAATAATATTCACTCAAAAAGCAAACAAAAATTAGGCAAAACTTCTTTGAGACAAATAATAGGAAAATATAGAGAAAAGTATAGAAAAGTATAGAAAAGTTTGAATTTAAAAAATGAATCCTAAGATTACAGCAGAACAAGTGATGAGAGCCTCGACTTCGAGTCTCAACCATATGAGCACAGCATTGTCACAACAGGCAGGTGTCAATCAATTGGGTGGTGTCTTCTCTAATGGCAAACCATTACCGTTTCACATAAGACTTAGAATTCTGGAGATGGCTCTGTGCGGATACAGACCCTGTGATATATCCCGTCAACTATTGGTATCTCATGGATGTGTCAGCAAAATATTAGCTCGATTTACTGAAACGGGATCAATACTTCCAGGTGCGATCGGTAAGACTTTCAATTAATAGAATTAAAATACTTTCAATCAAATTATTGTAACATTTCTAACAATAAAAAAATCTGATTAAACAAATTAATATCAGAATCAGAATTTCAAATATGTTGATTGGAATGGGCTCAAGGAAGGGGTTATAATATTAAACTAATGTCATAAAATCACCAAGAAAAAATATTCGCATTAAATATTAATTTTGGTTAAAAACGAGCTTAAAGTAAAACTTTTTGTATTTGAAAATATAAGACTTGAGGCAAAATCAAATCGAATTAATCAATAATTAATTTTTTTTATTTATTTATTTTTGTTGAAAAAAATTAAACAAATCCTCTACTAATTTACAACAAGTTTGATATGAAAGGAATTACAATTAACTAATCGATAAACAGCCTTACCTTCGAGTGAAGGCGAGAAATCTTATTATTGACAACAGAATAAACCATTAATTTCTAATAAAGTTTATCTGTTAATGGTATACAAACTTTTTATTCAAACACTTATAAAGAATTTAAATCTTATTTGAATGAAGTCTGTAATTATTAATTAATTAAAGCATTTAAAAGCAAATTTTCATTTTATTTATTAAATCCAAACCACATATACATCTAAACCCCTACCAAAACATTTAACTGATAGCTATGAACTAAGGCTGTGATAAACTTTTAAAGAAGAAGAAAACACTAAAATTTAAAATCCATTTTCAGTATAACTCAATGAAAAGTTTATAATTAATTGAATTATTGTTACTTAAAAGATAAAATCACTTTCGTTTTCATATTCCAAAACCACAAATAAAAATAAAAAATATATTTTTCAATAAAACACATGATTTTAATAATTGTTTGGATTATTTTCGGTTTTATATTCATTAAAATCTGATAAATAATTCGATAGATTTTAGATAAAAGAAACCAATTCTTAGAAAAGATTCGAATCATCAATTCGTCAATTCGTTAAATATTAAATAAATTCTATATGTTATAAATGTTTGATATGTGAATAAAAAGAAAGTTTGCCCCACCAGGCAATTGAGCCCAGGGTCTCCAGATTACATGTGCTGACCACTACACCACAGGGCTCTTAGTTTATTCACATTTAATTTTGAAGTCACTATTATAACTGATTCAGTGCTTAGAAATTCTAAGTTAGAATACAAGTTATTTTTATAAGGCCTGACACCCGGACATGTAATCTGGAGACCCTGGGTTCAGTTCACTGATGCGGCAAACTTTCGATTTATTCACATATCAAACATTCATAACATCTAAAACTTATTTCTACTCAAAAATCTCTTATAAATTAAGTGAAGTTTAATATTAAATAAATTCTATATTTCTTTCTGAAAAATCATATGAATTATAAAATATTTGGAAAGTATTTTATATTTCACTTAAAAACTTTTGTAATGGAAATAATAAAACAATTCATTTAATTTGCGTCTTAAATAATGGCTTTCTTTAATTTATTGAACGAATATTATTTGGAACTGATATACAGAACATAATTAGAGAATGAATATTAAATATATCGTAGGCTTTAATATAAAAGAAAGAAATGATTTGAAACGATATGTTTTAAATGAGATTTGTGTTAATTTATTATTATATCCAATGTATGAATAGGTGGAAGTAAACCACGAGTTTCGACGCCATTAGTTATAAGTAAAATAAGAGAATATAAAGAAGAAAACGGATCTCTGTTTGCGTGGGAAATACGAGAAAAACTTCAGTTCGAAGGCATTTGTTTAAGGGATTCACTTCCAAGTGTGTCCTCAATAAATCGTATTCTACGCAAAACAATGGCCAAAACGAAGATCAGAAGCACATCCAATGCTGCCATATATTCGAGTTCGACAACTGTATCGCATATACAAACCAACGATTCAAATAAATTTAAATCACAATTAAATAATAAATTAAATATTTCTCTATTCGATAGAAATAATTTTCAAAACGAGTCATTGACACAAAAATCTAACCAAAAGTCCTCTTTTTTCATTAAAGATATTCTCGGAAATGATAATTAGTTCTATTTTATCGAAAACTAAACTATTTTTACGATATTTATAAACAGTTTTATCCAAATTTCCATTTGATATGTAAAACTAAAAATTCTGATATTAATTGATTTTATAGTTAATACATTCAATATTTAAATGAAATCTTATTTATTGTAAAAACTAGGGATGCCCAAGTTTAGCTAAAATACTCCAACAATTTGGCAAAATACCCCTAGCAACTAAAAATTTGCTAAATATCTCCCCTTGATATTTTAGCAAAATTCTTGAAATTCTGTTAAATTCTTGCATAATTTTACAAAATATTCTTGATTCTGACGCATTGATTTACAAACAAATTCTATTAGCCCTAAAAAGGTCTACCCCCCCCCCCTCCCAATAGGATTTTAAAGCTCGCTAAACACTCTGAGTTGGCACTCTCTAACATTGTCTTTAGTATTGTATTGCCTGACCATAATATGTCTTCACAGGCCAATTAAATAAATTAAATAATTAAATTGAATTCTAGAGCTAATCATTAATTTAAGTGTTTTTAAAAAATAAGTATTACTAAAATCAATTAATTAATTGCATCTTAATGTATGTTTAAAGTAAAATAGGTCTATTTTATTGAATATATTGCCTCTGTGTTAAAAATTTAAAGTTGAACTAAAAACAGTTGTAAACCAATTTTGATGTCTTTATTTATTCATTACATTCAAATAAAAATCTCTAACATCTTGTCTTTTAAATCTTAAATAATTTTTAATCCATTTTTGACATTTGAGTCTAAATTAATTAATTCTAAACTAAAACACTATTCAAATTCAGCTCTTTTTAAAAAAATAATATGAATTACTTTTAATATATTAATTCTAATATCCAGTCATTTGTTTTTGGAATTCTTTAATATTTATAGTATTTCAGTCAATCGTATTTATGTTAAGCCGAATATTGAGTCATTGAATTTAGGTTAAGCCCAAACACTCTTTTCCTTATTTTTTCTGACAATTCAAATCAAATTCTATTCTATCATTCATTAAATTCTAAAAAGCATTTCTTTTTCATTACAATCATCTTATACTCCGAATAATTTGCATTTAATATTAAGACATTGACTCTCTATTGAATCTATAAAATCAAATTATAATTCAGTTAATCAAATATTTTTAAACTGATTTTTAAAAAATTAGTTTTGCTTCTCATTACTCGAGTTTTTAAAATAATAATTTTGTGAACAAAAGTTTAGGAAACTATTAAATGATACAAATTTCAAAATCGAAAATAAGATCACATCAAGTATTTTGACCCAAATTTCTGTCTAAAGTATCTCAAACTAAATGTGTAATAAATTTTCGCTTCCAATCGCTTTTAATGTTATATAATATTATTTATTTGTTTATTCAAAACAAATAAATTGTTTATAATAACAAATTCTGAACAAATGATTTTCGGTCACATCCTATCATCAATAGTAAGTCAACTTAAATGTTAGACTTTTTAAAAAGTTTTTCTTTGTCTTATAAAATCAGCAAATATATTAAGAGTCATAAACTGGGATGCCCAAGGTCTATGACGACAGGGGAGGTTGATATCTTAACTCATTATTTCTAGGGTCATAGAGCTATTTCGCAAAATCGGCCAAAAAGTCAGGGGGGATATTTCCCAAATTTTTCAAATCAGGGGATATTTTGGCTGTACCCCCTTTGGTGACCCCTGCTGGATAAGGTATATAAGAGAATAAACCATTACTTGAAAACTGATTATTGTGATCAAGAAAAATGACAATTGCGCCCCTATAATTTTTCGAAGTTTTTAGAAAATTGTGTAAATTTGATTAACTTGTATCTAAAAGTTAAAATTTGTTATAAATTTAATCATTTACGCTTTAGCAATAACTATGAAGCCCTAAATTTTATACTCGTTTATATTTTAAACCTTGACCATCCCTTTCCAAAAAATCATTTTGAAATTCAAGTTTTATCAAATATTTAAAAAAAACTTCAAATTATTCTAAAATCGATAATTAAAATCAGGATAAACTCAATTCTTAACATTGAATTGAAATTAGTTATACTTTAACTCGACTTAAATAATAAGATAAGAATAACTAAGTCTATGAAATCGATTTAATTTAGATCCTATGATATGATTCATTAAAATAATGTTTAATTCATTTTATTACACAAAATGAATATTCAGTAGTAATTAGTGACTCATTAATAAAATGCATTGCAATTCTGTAGGATTTGTG
>JAQIXY010000139.1:0-11639 GCA_034699165.1 Adoristes ovatus | reverse complement strand
CGAAATGAACTATATAGTTGAAGTGGGCTATCTTACAATACTCTGAAATTTTGCATAGAAATCCTTAAGGCTTATAGGGTTTTCCGCCAGTGGCAGCCACTTCCTGGACTAATATCATTTCGTGTAATCACTCTATTGTTGCATTTTTAAATTTATATACCCAATGACAAGTTAATCCTTAAATACTGTTCGCTAATATAATTTAAAATATAGTCCGGAATATAAAGTTATTACAATTTATTATCAATAGATTTAGTGATTGTTCTCTTTATGTGTTTATTTCAAACTAATATATATTGAAATCCAATTATTTGGTTCTTCATTAGGATTTCTAATTTGAAAGAATTGTTTTTATGATTAGATACTGGGTTTTATTAATAACCTGTTAACATGTTGAATGAATTTCCTGTGAATGAGTTACCTGTATATTTCACCCATGCTAATTTCTATAAAAAAAACTCCGATGCCGGGAATTGAACCCGGGCCTTCTGGGTGAAAGCCAGATATCCTAGCCACTAGACCACATCGGATTATATGGTTTACTAATTCTCTGATTAACAAATTATTCTAGTAATTTTATTATTTTGTGAATAATCTTTTGTAAAAATAGATTAATTTATAAGAAATGATAAATCATTGATAAATTCGAATCAACAGATGTGTTGTAAAAGAATTGTTTTTCTGTCTTATTTGACATGTTTTAGAGAATTTATATTAAATTAGACTAATGTCTGATAACGTGTCCGCAATATATATGTTTTTATTAAATTTGAAATTCAAATTTATTTCTTGTGACACAATATTCTCAATTGTGTTCACAAAAGTGTATGTCTTACAGAAAGACAATGATATTACTGAATATACATTATTTTTAGGGGTGCCCAAGGGCTGTGAACTCAAGGAGTAACAGGGTCAGAAATTTCGGAAATATTCTCAATTTGAGAGGGAAAACCTGAATAAAAATTGTACCTTCGTAAAAAATCTCTTTCATCCTTTTTCAAAGCCCTGATTATATTATTTAAAATCAAAAGTAAGCCATCTAAAATCAAGTGAATTCTAAATCAAAGTACAGAAGTTTCACCCATTACAAATATTTTTGAATACCCAGTGTCTGAATTAATTTTTCTCAGACGACACCTAACTTCCTAATAATTTAAGGCTTCCAAAAAAGTCTCCAATATATATCCCGACTCGACTGTTACCCTTGGATTAAATCTTATAGATAAGAGGACACAATATGATTGAATATAGAAATAGGTTAACATGGTGACATACTAAATTTTATAATTTAGAAGCAATGCTTTTAAATCTATTACCCCCTGGACATCATTTGTTAAATATAAAATAAAGTTCAAAGAATAAAATCTATTACAAAATTTATTTATCGATAAAATATTTGAATTGCATTTTATATTTCTATTCAATCGATATTTTGAAATAAAGTAAAAAATTTTAATTTTATTTTTCAAAACTAAAAGCCGTACAGAAAACAAAACAAAATACAGAAAATAAACATAAAAAACAAAATATTTGCAAAATTTATTACAGAAATAAAAGCATTTGTGCCATAACTGAAACTTTGACATTCTGTAAGAATATTCTGTTTGAGTACAGAATCTCTGTTTTTTGTATACATTTATATCGACATTAGCTGAAGACTAAGTTTTTTCTCTGTTCTTATCAGTAAAAAAATATATTTAGTCGTGTAATAAATCATTGGATATGTGTTTTTTTGTACGTTTCCAAACTACTTGTGCTCTCCTGTACTCCCGGTATTCGCTAAGAACTCCCATTCCTTGTCTAAAGTTATAAAAAAATAAGAATACCAGTGCTCAGTAATTCTTTAAACCATTTTGTTCTCTCAAAAACAGAACTTTGAAGTGTTTGTTCAGTAGGGATACCAGTGGTGGGGTCTGTGCGTCAGTATATGAATACTTTTCGGGGTCTAAAACCTTTTGCTGCACTAATTAGCGAACGGATCATCTTTTACTGCATTTTTTTAACGCACCGCTGATGTTATGTTAATGAAGCACAGAGTCAAGTGAGGAGAATAGAGGACAGGGATTAGAGACACATCTCTTCTTAAATGATGAAAAATAATTATGCATTAGTGCTGTGTATGTGTGCTCTCAATGTGTATATTATAACAGAATTTATGTCACTTTTTGTGTGTGTCGTCGGATATAATGCAAACATATCTCACCTTTGCTTCCAATTACTGAATAATTTTATTTTCATTCTCTTTAAAGTCAAAACTTTTTTTTCGTTATAGAATATAAAATTGATTTAAAGCACAGAGTCTTTTGTTTTTGCGTATAAATAAAATAAAACAAAATATTAAAATTCCGTTTTGTCATAATTTTAGACATAAATTAGATATTATTTAAATGTAAGAAAACAACATATTTTGGCAAAATTTTTTAAAATCTATTATAATTTAATTCAAAAATCAATAAATTCTGCCCGAAATATAAGGAAATGTGATTAATTGTAGTAGAATTGGCACAAATTATGTGATGATTGTGGTTACTATCCTTGTAGCCCCAGGGCACTTGTGCGATGATAGCCCTTATATTCCCAGTTGAAAATCAGCAAGATTGCACTTGTTCTAGGTGAAAAATATTCCCCCTATCATTGCGGACAACCCCATCTGTTTAAGTTGATGAGTCATTTATTATCAGTATATTCGGGACACTTTATATTAGTAGTGCTATAATAGTAGTACTCTATGTTATGAAGTAAATGAGTAATAATTTGAGTACAAATCGTATAATTTCTCAACAAAACACAATTCAATCATAAAATACATTTGAGAACAGAAATAAATGTGTCGTTTATTGTATTTAGCCGTCAGTTCTTTATTATAATTTATTTGTCAAAACCTATTATTATTACAATAATAATAATCTCACAGAATATTTAAATAGAAATTTGTCCACTAATTAATAAACAACACAACTAAGGCTTAATAAAAAGTCCCCTGGCTAAATATACTCGCTTTAATAGACAGAAAATTAAAAAAAAAATAATTAAAAAATAATTGTTATGCTCCCCGACGGGGAATTGAACCCCGGTCTCCCGCGTGACAGGCGGGGATACTAACCACTATACTATCGAGGATTAGACATTTGAAATTCTGTTCAGAATAAAGAACTTTGAAATGCATTAAATTTTTAGGACTGTTATCTCATTTGATAAACCATTATCTCTATAATAAAGTTTACAAAAGAATTAAATTCAAAGATATATAGAAAATATAAATGCGTATCCCCTGTGCATCACTGATATGAGCGATATAAAATTGTGCAGGGGTGCAAAATAATGCCAATATATAATAAGAGATTTTTAATTATCCGATCAGTCATTCCTAGATTTTGTGGATTTTATACAAAATTAATTCTTAATATTATTGTTGATTTGGAAAAGTTGTATCGAATGCACAAATTATATACATAGAAAGACATAATTTAGACAAAACTAAGTGTCCGTTAATTTCTGATAAGATCTTAGGACTAGAATTGATGTAAAGCCATAACATTTATATAAAGACAACGATTCGAATTGGTTTCGATAATTAACTGATTTTGTCGACAAATTTTGACATTAAATGTCAAATTGATTTATGTTTAATGAGAAAGCATAGAGAAGAGAGTAGGGATAGGGATGGGGGCACTTAATATCTGCAATTTATCTGCAAATGTTGGCAAAAAAGGACTAAAAACTAGTCAGTCATTAGAAATATTTCTAATTATTTCGTTTTTTCATATTAGTTGTGGGGAAATGAGACAAAAAATGTCAAAACAGTTAGTTTTTATGAAAATATAATTTTTAATTCAGTGAATATAAAAACTAATTTCAGAGAATTATTGGTTAGAAATGGTTGTTAACACAGCTGTAATAGAAAGAGTCGTTTTGTTTATTTGAAAAACACTATTATTTAATATATTTATACGTTTTTAGTCATTTCTGCAGTCAATCTGTATTTATTTATATCTAAATTCAAATAAATTGTCAGTCAATTAGAATCTATGTTCCATTCGAGACAATTGTGACATATTTTGAATGCAATTCATTGACTTATAAGTAGACACAAAGAGGTTTGCAATCAATCTTTAATTTAAATATACTGTCTGTCAGTCAAGCCTTGTATTAGTATTTAGTTATCGTTACTATTCTTGTAATTAATGTTGTAATTCGAGTGATTAATAAAATATAACTTTTGCCTAAATTTAGAATAAATGAAAACCAATTATATTAAGTGTGAAACTAATAGAATTGAAGAATAAATATTTTATTTATAGAATATTCTATATTAAATGACCTGTCAGTTAAAATACAGAGAATATATAAAATATAAACACTTAAAATATATATGAGATTATTGAATGATAGCTACAAAAATAGCAGCACAAATCTAATATATAACCCTGGTCTAGCTTTTGCAACTAGCTAGACACTAATAAGTTATTACTAATAACCCTAAGAATGTTATTATATAAGTAAAAGAATAATATTAACAAAATGCAAAACCCATTTATTTAACATGGACACTTTTGGGCTAATAAGAGAAATGGTGATTCATTTTAAAATTAGCCGGAATTTAAAATTAAATGAATTAGAAAGTCAGAATTGACCATGGTAACATGCGAGTTTAAGAATTTTACTCATTATATAAGTTATATATGATTATGCACTGAATAGAGTATGAATAGTAATGCACTGCAAATCAATTCGTTTCAATGAATAGAAGGGATGCAATAAATTAAATAACATTTTATTAATTGTTTACCAAAACAAATAATTGCATCACAATTAACCACAAAATAAACAATAATAGAATTAGTATCATTATATTCTTATATCCATGGTTATTTAGACCAAAAAGTTCTCCGATGCCGGGAATCGAACCCGGGCCTTCTGGGTGAAAGCCAGATATCCTAGCCACTAGACCACATCGGATAAGTTGGTAATCACCATGCTAATTCGATAAATCATATAATTTATATAAAAAAAATCTGAAAAACTTCACATTTTTATACAAAGTAGTGATACAATGCTCAGTAAATATCTGTTATCTATATTTCTAAAAGTGATAATATTTTATTCATCGAATTATGATATCTGTGTCATATATTTTGATGGATTATTCTGTTCAGAGTTCTGAATTGAACTGATTCTGTTCTGAATTTTATCAGTGAATTCAAGCATAAAAATGAGACTTAATTTTTGATGAAAAATGAATTTAAGATGTAATCAATCAAAATGTTATAAGAATTGTATGAAAAAATGTCAGAAATCAATAGAATATTAAATATATTCTATATATGCCTGAAGTGATTAAAATTCTATTCGTCTATAAATGATCCCAAAAATAGATAAAATGAAAATTCTTAAATTGTTTGCTATCATATGAATATTGACATTAAATTACATTAAACTGCTTTGACATCAATGATAACATGACTCTATTATAAATAATCAAAGAATATTCTGGTCTATTAATTGTTGTACTAATATCTCAAGAAATAAGAATATCTGTCGAGCTTTTTATAAACTAATAAATTCTATTAAATTCTGTATTCATGAAGTTCTATAGAGGGAATTGTGGGAATTTAAATCATACCCATTCATGTATTATATGACATTGAAATTGAGCATTTTGGCCAGGGATTAATTAAATGAAATTAAGAAATTGAGAAAACCTTGTGCTGACTCTAGTTTTGTATTCATTTATTGAGTATACGAAAACTGTTTGTAATATATTCTAAGAGTAAAAGCTTTCTTAAGACTTAAGTCCATCTTAAGAGTGAGTGAATTATATATTGGACCGCACAGTACAGTCCCTTTTTACTATCCAACTGTCACATTCATCTGGACATTAATTACTTTTAGTGATCCCGAATGAGGATCACTTGAATTGCTGGTCCATAACACACACCAAAAGCGAATATATTCGGCGCTTCGTTTGACTCAATCTTCATAAGTAAAGTCATATAAGGCTTAGCGCTATATCTGTGCGAATGACAGCTATTCCTCTATAATATTATAAACATATTCACTGAATATAATATTTGATATACAAGTTATAAGGGATTTAAATCAGTGATGACCACAGGCTTATGAACACGACTTTTATTCAATAAAACACCTTAAATGTCAACTTACGAGTCAGTATAATAGTTAACACATAACAGGATCTGAGGAAAGGGTTAATTTGTGCAACAAATTCTATAAACAATATATTTTTATAAATTTATAAATATAATTGTTATAAATTATAATAGAACTAAACTCTCTGGTCGTCTATGGATTATAGCAATGTATAGAATATTGAGTATGAATTGAATGGAGAAGAGGAGACAATAACTGTAAGAATCAAAGCGTTTGGGTTTTCCTATTCATCACACTATTAGACACGCGTTTGTTATGCAACTGAAAGATTAGTGAATATTAGTTTTCATATATAAAAGTTTTACTTATTATCCAAATTGACATAAAAATGCATAGATTTGATGGCAAATATATATATAAAAGATTCATTTAATGGCATTTTTGTAATATAAATTTGATCAAAAGCTCGTTTAATTTTTTCTTCTGTTGTGTAGTGAAAAAAAATATAAATTCTTTTACTCGAATGACAACTCAAATGATAAATAGCATACGATTCTTATGCACAACAATTCAGCCATTGATTGTAATTTCTATAGAAATCGGATCTTTTTATTCTGCATTACATGATATGTGTGTTCGTATTGCGAGTCACTATCGCAACAAACAATTCTTCTCATTCAGGGATGCGAACAGCGATAGATTAGAAAAACTCTTTGACATATCTTCAAACAAATAAGAATATTCTGGAGAATTGCAATGATGTTCTACTTAATTTGCTAATTCTGTAGATATTTCATTAATTTTATATTCTTTTATTGAACAACTTCTCATTATATGCAATAAATACCCTAAAAATGAATCTAAACCTGTTAAAGGTTTGGAATAACTGAATTGCCCTGTGCCACATTAAGATTAAGTGATTAATAAAATGCCACTCAGTGTTAGATTTGGTGCATCTCTTGTTAAAAACTAAAAAATTCTGATAAATAAAAACGAATCCATTTATAACTTTTTAAACTGAATTTCCAAACGAATAGATAATTTTGTTCACAACTCTTGCAAAAAAACAGTGTTCTTCGACGCAAACAATTCTTTGAATTTTCTCAAAAATTAAAATCTATTTCTCTTTGATTTGTATACAAAATTCTTTCCTTTTATTTGATTCAACTCTTCGTATTTGTGTAATTGAATGAAAATAAAATCTATAAATTAAGCAAATTTGCAGAAAAATAGACTAAATTTCTCTCTTTTGAGGAAATAAAATAAAATATACAGAAAAAAACACAGAATTCTTTCCATTTATTTGAATCTCTTATTTCAGTTCAATTTTATTCGTTTAAAATATTTTTTGCTTTTTTTTCTCTTAAAATCGAAACTACTTTTCCAATTATTGATAACAGAATAGATAAGGAATTGTAGCACAGAATCCAATTTAATGAAGACGTTTTAAGGAGAAATATCAAAACGTTTTTTCTCTTATATTAATTAGGGATGGGCATTAGGGGGCATAGACAAAATACACCCTGTTTTAAAAAATTGGTAAAATACCCCTTCCACTACTTATTCAATAAAAACCTGTTTTTAGCCTCCACCTTGCCTCGGTCATCTTGCAAAAATGACACCACCATATACCTCCCTGTGATTTTGAATCTTTTTCAGGACCACACACCCCCTGATTTCGAAGTATATGCCCATCACTAATATTAATAGTGATTAAAATGCTTCAAAAACTTATTGTTGAAATATTTCTTCAAGAATTGCAGAATACCTGACATTTTCATGTTATTTGTGCTATAGATTGACAGAATATTAAATTCTTTATTTGAAAAATTCAATGAAAATCCATAACAGAATACAGTTATTCCAAGAGAAGTAAGATTTTTACAATAAAGTCAATTGAATTGTGAGAGAGTTTTGTTGTTAAATCAAATTCTATATATAAAAATATAAGTTCAATAATATAAAATATATGAAAAACTATAGACATATATTGTATAAAATTTGTTTTAACCTATTTTCATGAAAATTATGTCACTGTTGAGAGACTTTATTATATTCAAAGTCTTATTGAATATAGTGTTTGGATTTTGTTCGTCTCCTTATTCTACTTCATTGTTATATTATTCACTCTATTATATACTGAAATATTTTAGAAGAGATCATCTTTTTTCTATAGAATGCTTTGTCACAAACATAAGTCTATGTTTTGGATCCTGATAACAAAAATGTATTTCACTATTACTCTATAAGTTTATATAGTTTTGTAACGAATTTTATTCCGAATATATTTAATCCGATGCAATGATTTCATAGCTTAAAATTTGTTTCTGTATAATATAATATACTACTATAAAAGGGGGTAAATATAATAGCAATATAACCAGGTATTATACGAACTAAGTTATACCTCTTAGTTGACACAGAACTGGAGATGCGGAAGGTCAAAAGTTTTCTTAAGGGAGTACCTGGCCTGTAGTCGCTCGGGCCGAAAATCACAGGGGGTTTAAACCGGGCTGTAACCCCTCCCTTCCGCATCCCTGTACTGGAGTTATATTCAAGTTGAATTTTATTTCTTATTAATTGAATCATCCGTAAGAATATTCTGAACATATTTTGCAATAAAATTTGAAATATAAGAAAGTTTTATGCAATGATACAGAATATGTGATTTTTTAGGCACTTTGAAATTTTTTAGCTCGTACATCAACTGTTCATGATAATTTACTTTTAGTTTAGAATAATGTACAACTAGCATGAAATTTTTTAGAAAATAACAAAATGATAAAATCTATCACAAATCTATTCATTTTAATGTGTTTTATTTGATAAACAACTATAGACACAATTTTATGATTAAATCACTTCGAAATCGATTTAAAATCAAATAAAACTCTAATTCCAAACAATTATATTTTCTTATTTTTTATCAAAACTTCTCTAAATCTTAAAATAATCTTTTAAGCTTTAAATGGATGGATAAAGTATTAAAAAAATAAATAAAAATAAACTATAAAATTGATGAAAAAGAATGTAAAAACTGATTTGAAATTCTTAGAGACAACTAACAGAATATATCTATTTATCTATTGGAACCGTTCCAAACACTCTATGTATATATTTTTACGCTCAAACCAATCGATTTCTGTTTTTATTTTTTTCAAAATAAGATTTTATCTCTATATTCAACACACGATTCAGTGATGGACAGGAGTGTTATGTATAGCAAACAATATCGAACATTCAGTTTATCTCTATTTTCTAAGCAATATCCGAATCATTTTCAAGATATTCGGTGAAAATTTCATTTAGAAATTTTAGATATTCTTCTGGATTCCAAAAATATAGATCCAATGAACTAATAAGTTAGCTTGCTTAAGATATAATAGTATAACCCTGCACTTATACCATTCTGATAACTACCCCTATCTTATACCTATCATACATTTACATCGTTGGTAGAGCTATATATAAATAATGTGGGTCTGGAGTATCATTGATATCAATACAGGTTTTGTTTATAGAGATTATTATCAATTTTGTGTTGGAATTCAAAAACATTTGTCAACTCAATTCCACAGAATCGGTGCTCTATTTCGAAGAATAATATTTAAACATTTATTTTAAGTTTATTTCTGTTATAAAGTGCACTAAATTTATATTTTCACTGACATTAATGACAAAACCGTTTTCAACAAACACTTTTGTGATTAATATAAACTTATTTTTTAAAAACAAATACAATATTTCACATAAGAATCTATAGAATAATTTGTATATTTCGATTGTTTTATAAATTCGAATGAAATATTTCATCAAATTTTTATTAATAATAAAATTAAATGAAATATTCTAAGTCTAATAAAATAGAATTCTTCAGAACTTTATTTTAAATAAATTCATTAAAAGCCATTTAACTTTTAACATTTAAGCCAAAGGATAATAAATAGAATAAAATCTAACTTTAAACCCTCTTATCACCAGAATATTCTATAAACTATTTGTATTAAACAGAAAAAGAAATTCTGTGAAACAAACTTTTATCAGAAGAAAGAAAAAACTTTATATTCTATACAAATTTATAAAGAATATTCTTTTTGATGACATAAAAGCTGAAAATATGAATCACAAGAAGAAAGAGAAAAGATTTTGTCGTTTGTATTGAATATAACTATAATATTATTAATACAATTCTCGAGGATATACTGGTGTCTCAAATAAATAGAGCAAATCTTATTACTCATCTTTATTACGAACATGTTTTTTGGTAGGCCTTTGACTGAATAAAAACTACATTTAATACATCCGGTTCTCCAAAACAAAATGCACTTTCTCTCACATTTTGCAATACATTTCCTCTCAGTTTTCTTTTACTCTTTCACTCAGTGATGAAGTCATTCCCGTTTTCTGTTATTCTTTTACTATATTTTCTATGTCTTTCTAAAACTTTATTATTACTAAAAACATAAATATATTTTTTGTTCTGGTCTTACAGTTTATACACAACTTTTCAACGATAGAGACAAGCAATCAATCATTGAATAACTTTATATAAGTTCTACTCATTGCTCAATATTTGATGGTGTGTTCGGTGCATATAGTGAGCCCGAGAGGAGAGAGAGAGAGAGATCGGAAAAGTTTGTATAAAAATCCTTTTCTATATCCGTCGTCTACTCAAGACTTTTTGCATTTATTCTGTGATATTCTGTGATATACTCTTCACACAAGACTTTCGCTCTTTTCCGGTTCATCGCTTTAGCCAAACAACTAAATAAATAAATGTCAAAAATAAATATAACATTTTTTTCAGCTATAAAATGGAAAATTTAATATCATTTTTCTTATATATTTGTACTCATATATTACTATGAGTTTGCTTTAGATTCCATATAAAGAATAATAACAATAATTTTTCTTACATTCAAATATCAAACACCAAAAGAATTTAAACCTAAAAATATCAAACATTACTTTTAAACCTTTCAGTGATGGCCACGACTTTTCAATGACAATAGTTGTTGAGTTTGAAATGCATTGTATTATTTTAATAAGCCTTATATTTATGGTAAGAATAATATTTTGATATTGTTTGTACAATCTAAATTGTCACTGATTATTTGGGATGTCGAAGGTCTTTTGGGTTGGGTTATTTTTTGGGTAAGATCCTAGAAATCGGTACAGGTATAACTGAAATGGCAGATTTTGTCAACTGTGGTGCTAAGTGAGGGAGGGTACACACGGTATTTGCAACTCGACAATCACACAAAAACGTTTTCCATAGATTTGATCATTAAAAGTAACCGGGAGCAAAAATTACGCATTATTCCTTTTCAGTTTTATACCGATAAATACACTTTAGGCCTATTATACACATGATTTGAATATTCATTTGAATTACAATTCAAACACTCTTTAATAAGTAATTCAGTGATCAGTTTTGTTATATCTGTATATGAGATGTCATTTACACACACTTTGAAATCTCTCTTAAATACTAAATTATTTGAAATGTAAAGTAAATTTAATTATTA
>JAQIXY010000138.1:0-11641 GCA_034699165.1 Adoristes ovatus | reverse complement strand
CTTTATGTCTATGTCTTATATTTTTGACAAAAATATGTTATGAATACCATTTCATAAAGATTTGAATTTTCAAGTCTAGAATCAAATGTTTAGAATAGAAAATCCATTTAAGTTATGAAAAAATGTAATAATAATTAGTTTTAAACTTATAGAACAAAATATTAATAAAAACGATTTTCATTTCTATTTTAATGGTTTTG
This sequence comes from Adoristes ovatus, assembly GCA_034699165.1. Taxonomy (NCBI): domain Eukaryota; kingdom Metazoa; phylum Arthropoda; class Arachnida; order Sarcoptiformes; family Liacaridae; genus Adoristes; species Adoristes ovatus. The sequence goes on along the minus strand of JAQIXY010000138.1, from coordinate 11,441 downwards.
TCGTCATTTGTAAAGGAGATGAAAGTCTTCACTACTCCTGTCAGAGATCGGTTGAAAACTTATATTTAAAAATAGTTCTCAATTTAGAAACTGATGTAAGTATTCACTACAGTATTGAATGTTTTTTCTCTCTTTTATTTACATGAATGACAATAATTGAAGTTTTCAAATAACTGAGAATACATTTAAGAAAAGGTTTTTCTTAAACAAAAAAACATTAATTTAAGAGAAGAGTGAGTCAACGAACTGAGACTGAAATTTAATGAAATGTTAAGGAAGCGAAACATCCCTTTGATATTTGAAAGTGAACGCAATGTTATCTTATTTTTTCAATCTTTATGCAAAACATTTTCACATTAGGCCCTAAAATAACACTTAATTAATTGGTATGAAATAGAGATGAACTCAATTTTGTTGTCAAACACTTTAAACTCAAAATTATAAAAATCTTAAATCTTTTTTTGTTATAAAACAGACATTTATTCATAAGTAAAAAATTTGGTCCAATTATACAAATAACAGAGTTTTGTGTAATACTTGTTATAATAAAAACATTTAACAATTATTCTAAATTAAATTACAGACGAGTTATCATTAATAACAACACAATTGAGTAAATGATTGATATATTTGTAATTTAATTAGAAATATAGAAAAGTATTAAAATTTCTTATACATAACTTTCAGTGGAAGACATGGCTTTCAAGACATAGGAATTCTCAAAACGTTGACAATTGATTTCATTGAGTTCTCCTAGAATTGAGTTTAGTTTTTTATCATTAATGCCACAGATCTTTGGTTCAAACAATGGATTCTTGAGTGAAGTGCATGACATGAGAGCTGATTCTTGATTATGAATCGTTGCGTTTGTGATTGCGGCACAAGTATTAGCGGTTTGGTTGTTGTGTGCATTACTAGTGCGACTCAAACTGTTCTTCAGTGAACTCATAACTACCGAACTGGTGGTGGTATTGAAGGTCGAGTGTCGAATCAAAAGTCTATTCTTTCTTCGACAGCACAACACTATCATAAAGGCTTCTCTGAATTTAGAGCTGACGACTGCATAGAGACAGGGGTTTAGCATTGAGTTCACGTATAACATGATTCGACAAAAATATAAAATATTGTAAAAGACTTCCATTGATAGCTGTTTGATCTGGTCTTCAGAAGCAATAATTAGCCATAAAGTCAATAAACGGAATGGTAAGAGACATATGAAGAAACAGGTGACCACTGCTGCCAACATAAACACAACCTGTCGTCGGGCTCTCATTTGGATGTGCTCTGCATTACATGTTATGCGACCGGAATTGCATTCAATTCTGTCATCGACTACAAGACGTTTTGTTATTACGCTATAAATGACAAGTAATACACATAAAGGCGCCCAAAAGAATGCTGTCATCGATCCCAAGAAGTAGATCTTCTGCCAGTTTGTGTTAGCTTTGGTCAGACATACCGACACCAAACTGCCATCGATATAACGCGCCTGTGATAGCTCTGTGCCAAACAGTACTGGTATTGTGGCCACAAATGCAACACTCCATAGAATCATAATTATAACCATTGCTCGACGTATTGTGCACTTATAGCCAGCTTTAAGTGGTTTACAAATCGCATAATACTTTTGGGAAAAATAAATGGAAATAAAGATTTGCAATATATTTAAGTTATGGCACAAAATCTCATCCATTTATTAATACAAATAATTCATTTGTTGAATATTTTGTTCTGCTTTGTGAACATTATTTTTCTTACCCTTTCAAAAGAGATGGCAAGAATGGTAAGGATGGAACCGTGCGCTACAACCAATTCAACGAACGGAACTGCTTTGCCTGTTATTCAGTCATATAAATAATAAAGATATTAGCGTTAATGTCATTCATCACTAGTACTACACATCGTTTCAGTAACTATCAAAGCAGTCCATCAATCAATCTATTGTCACATTTTCTTTACACTACTATATATTTACTCTTAAATTAAAATATATAAAAAATAGATTTCTGAGCATTCGATGAGATTTTGAAATTCGTTGACAATATTTTGAATTAAAAAATGTTTAAAAATAATAAATAAATTTTAAAATATTCATTGATACATGTAATGTATCCACAGAATCAGGAATCATCCAGGGTTCTTATGTTTAGATGAAGTAATCACCGCAAAAATTCTAATTCTTGAGATTTGAGACCTAGATTTAAGATTTGAGGTTTGAGATTTAAACCCCTGCGTTCTTTGAGAGAATTTTGAGATTACTATGATTTGGTTAGTCTGTTATGTCTAATAATTTATACTATATTTTGATACATTGAAAAAATTCTTCTTAAAATAATATTCTTAAGCATTACATAAAATAGAGAAAGTATTAAAAAGAATTGGGTTTTGTTATTAAACAAGTTTTTGTTGACTTTTATGATTTTGAAAACATATTCTCTTATATATTAAATGTTCAAAACAACTGATTTTGAGATCTTCTTTTCGAATACTCTAATTTATAACTGCTCTAAAAAAATAAAAATAAAAACTAATTTCCGGTTTCTCTATATTTAAAAAAACTGTTTTTATCCAATTTCTGCTCTGAAATGCGATCCCTTATCACATGAAATATTATATAAAGGTTTCGCACAATTAATAAATAAATAGATTAATTAATGTGGGTGAATATTTATGGCGTTTCTAATTTAATACTTTAATTTGTTTTGTTATATAATCTCAAATATGGTATCTAATGTTGAATTAAAAAAGTGATGGATTTCAGAGAATAATCTAAAAATAACTCATTTCAACGAATATCACTCTTTTGTTAAGCAATTTGTTGAGAATTAGAAGGAATATTAATTTGATGTCAAAAATAATTTTTTTTCTTTTCTCTGATGTATTGAGTGATAAATTTGTCAATGAATGGGATATTTTTCTTTAAGCCTCACATTTATATAATTTATTTGATAAGAAGTAGGAATTTTAAACTCAGTGCTAACAAAGATTTGGTTTGCATTTAATTATATTTTTAGCTCATGTCTAAGGAATTACAGATAATCTCCAATTTTGTTGCTGTCGTCTCTCACTCTATGAACAACTTTATAAAAAATATCACTAAAAATGTAGTTTTAGTTATTTTATAAATGAAGTATTTTTCTGAAATAAAGGGTGATTTACTTAAATTATATAAACGGAAATCAGATTTGAAGGCAATGGCACATAGTTTTATAGTTTTGTTGACTTATTTTCGTAAAATTCTTACAAATCTTTTGAATATATAACGATTCAATTAATAAAGTAATAAAAAATATTTTTTTTAATGTCTTTCTCTAAAATTGTTTTTATAGTCAATCAATTTTTGTTGAGTAAACCTGTCGTCAATCCAAACATTACTTCAACTCTTTTCAACATTTTATAATACATAAAATATTTGTCAGTTTTACTAAAAAATTCTAGAATTTTATCTTAAAATTTAAAGTATTTTAAATTTTCAAGTGTCAAGAATTCAGGAATAAATTTACTCTAATTATAAAAATAAAAGTCTAAACAGATTTATACTCAATAAATATCAACCTGTCCAATTAAAGTGACATTTTTGTGTGGCATTTCTATGTTTCCCTAAATATTGATGTTTTAAGCCCTGGTTTTTTTTGCAATTTATTGAGTAAAAAATCATTTGCAACCAATGAGAACAAAACTAATATCAAATCTATCATATATTATAGGAATACAACGCCCAAAAACGTATTATCATTGCTCGCCAAACATGAGATACACTTTGTGAACAGTTATGAACGGAATTGTATACTAAAGCTATTACTAGAATAAAGTGTATTCTATCGATATAAAGGAAATAAAGACTAAGAATTAGTATTCTTATAGAAAGTAACGTTTGATTTGGGATTCAATTCATTTTTGCTTCCATTTCCTGCTTATAAATACAATATTAAACTGAATTTGAACTGAGAATAAATCATGTTTTTATAGCATATTAAGGATTGTTTGATATATTTCTTGATTTAATAGACTTTACAAAATAATTTACTTTATTGTGAATTATAGAATAAATAAAAATTACTTATAGAATATTCTACAGCATATACTACAGAATAAAAATTCAGTTTAGGATTATATTTAAAGATCAATGAAAATGTTGGGTCAGTTTTAGCTTAATTTATAATAATTGCATAAACTCTGAGATTATAAAAATATAATACATTTGAAAAAATTGTTGAATCGATTTTTGATAAGTGAATCGTTCAATCAATCAAATTCAGGACAAAAAGAAGATATCATTTGATACGAATTTTTGTTACAAAAGGCACTGTTGTTGTGGTCTTTATTCATCGTTTTAGCTCTTTATATATAAAATAATTTATGCGAAAAAAGTTTATGCATTTCTATAACCTATTTATTGGAAGATTGTATGAAAAAGTAGAACAGATTTGAAAAATAATGATTTTTATGCCGAACACCAGAATAATAAAAATATTTATTTTCTTATTAGATTAGATGAGAATTCTATGATAGCATTGAATTGTTGTGAAAAAATCAAAGGAATTCCTTTATAGCAATTCAATAAAAATCATAAAATATTAATTTCACTCATAAAATCATAAACATTTGATTCATAAGAATTGTATTATTATTTTTGCAGACAATCATCAAAATTGAAAAATTATCTAATTTTCTAAAGATATGATCGAAATTTAAATACTAATAAAACATTACATTAAATATTATTCTTTATTAGGAATTTAGGAATATATTCATATCCTATCATATATTCCTAAATGAATGAATGGTTGAACTAATGAAATGTTTGATTACTCACACATTCCTTCTCCCAGAATCCAGACCTCAGGCTGACTGTGAAGCTCAATGAGAACAGTAGGCATACAAACAATGATGACAAGCAAATCAGCTACACTTAAATTTATAAGGAATAAGTTCGTAGAATTGCACAGATCTTTAGTTCGACAGACGACTAGTGGCACCAGAATATTGCCGGTAATACCCAAAGCCATTACAAGTGCACAGACGACAGTGGCTGTGGTTCGCAATTCCAATGGAAACAACTGTACGACTGAATTGATTTGAGTAGAATTGAGGGATTGGTCGCAATCTAATGACAGACTCGGAAAAACTAATGCAACAAAATTTGCAGAATTATTATCTGATTGTGACGAAGATCTAAACTGATCGCTACATATCAGTGCAATCGACTCAGTACTGGTGGACGTCGAGGCTATTGTCGTGTTTGATGTCAAATGCATTTTATTGATGGAATGATATATTATTCTTGACTTAATGGATAACAAACTATCGTAAGTCAAAAGTTGTAAAAGTTATGTCCAAAACGAATCACATAATCAAAGAGAGCGTAACATTAGTTCTCAGCAACAAATCAAATAATTCATTGTTAAACTTAATTAATGTCTCTCTGATTAATAAGAGAGCAATCCTTAGAACAAAATTATATATAATATATTCTGTACTCAATTCACTTGAAATTAATTAATAATTTTAATTATTTATTATTATTTATTATACGAAAAGTTGTTTTATAAGCTTTATATTTGAAGCGATAGTTTGAAGTTAACGATAGTTTGTTAGCACTCAAAGTGTTTTGTTAGACTCGAGTCAAGCAATTGAGGCATAAAACACATCCAAGAGTTGTATGCTTTCAATAGGAGTAGACCTGAAACAACATCACATCCAAGCAATACATTAAGATTTACTGTTCTATCACTTGTTTTGCATCAGTGATGTGAAGCTTTACCACAAACTCTGAGTCGTGAGTGTCATCAAAGAGTGACTACGAGTTTGCGTTGTTGTGAACACTATATGACTACACGTTCTATACGTTCGCAAAGAATGTCACATTTTATTGTATTTATATTATATTACAAAAAGAATATATGAATAAAAATTTAATTAAATTACAAATATTTAAAAATTTTGAGGACAAACAAATGATTTAAAAAGGCTTTCATTTGACTTAATCACTGGGTGTCTTGAGTCCAGGAGTGGTGGTTTGGTTGTCAATCTCGGGCTGAGCTAAGGGTGCAGTACCGGGATCTTTGTTTAAGTCTTCACTATAACCGGAACCAACTGATGAATTGTCTGTGTCTGATGTACCGCTTGTAACACTTCCCGTTCCCGAAGGAGTACTCGAATTGTCTGACTCGGCTGGTGGTGACATGTCTGTAGATGGAGGTGTAGATGGAGGTATGTCCGTCGATGGAGGGGAAGGTATGTCAGTCGATGGAGGCTGAGGTATGTCAGTCGATGGAGGCGGTTGTGTGTCCATCGATGGAGGCGGAGGTATGTCAGACGATGGAGGTGGGGATCCGGGCCCTTCGATTTTAGGCGTGTCACCGGAAGGGGGACTAGGAGGAATTGGCTGCACAGGCCTGAGAGGAACAGGTTGTTCTGGACGTACGGTCGGCTGTTGAACACTCTGGTAGTATAGAAAAATCAAAGCCAATAATAAGGCGACAATTATTATCAATACTATGCCTCCAATGATCCAACCACTATACCCGCCCTCTGCTTCACTCCCTTTCTTCGGTGTTGTGTCCTCCCCTTCCTTGGGTGTTGTGTCCTCAATGTGCTGACGGCCGCAAAACATCTCTTTAATGGTTCCCGTTTTTAATGTTTTCAATTTTTGAGTAACGGTTTCATCGGTTAACGAGACTTCACTCAAAAGGTATTGATTGCCATAAAACTCAATCAATTTGAATGTGTAGTGATTGTCGACTTGTGAATAGTCATCGATAGAAGTGGAAGCGCTGACGTTATAATCCAGTTTAGCACATCTATCGTCTTTGGTTTGATTTATGTGACGCCAATTAATTTCAGTCAGATCTCCATAAATAACTGCATCTCCAACGAAGACATATCTTCTAAATTCGAAACAATCTGTGGTACAATCGGTACCCTTCGGTGGAATTTCTAATCAATTCAGTAAAATATTATTTGAAATTGAATTCTATATAAATGAAGAATTAATACCTAAATAGTAGACAAACATTCTATTCTTGAGACCCATATTTTGTGGGAAACTAGTGATCGATAGCATGTGGTCCTGAAGGTTGTCCTGAGGGAACTTCATGAACAGGGACTTCAAGTTCAAGGGGTCCTCTTTCGGTACATATCTATAGATATTGATATTAAATTCTTTTGAATTGTTTATTTCTTTAAATTCTTTATCGAATTCGAAGACCCAACCAATCAGTTGTTCGATTTCGTGTCTCTATATATCAAAGAATTTATTGTTCAAACCCTCGGAAGCACTACATGACATGTCATACCTGATCCAATTGGATACCAACGGCTCGCAAGCCTTCATTGGGATAAACAAATGGGAAAAAAAGTTTCATATTTTCCTTGACTTTTATTTCCGAAACTGATCCGAACCCGAATTGATTGCCATCGAATCTGAAGTTTGGCATTCTATACATTATGTTCCGATTCTGTTCCGTCACAACAAATAAGACATTTTCGAGACGAAAGGCCTCCCAAATGACGAAATTTTCTTGACTACAAAAAGGAGGTATCGATGACTTTATTTCGGATAATGAAATACAAATCAGTAAATAAGTCAATATTATCTTCATTTTCAATACAATTAATTTAAAAATTAAAAGATTTAACGATTTATAAATTTTTGAATATTTAATAGAAGTCTTATAAATCGAATCGCGTTCTAAACTATTTTCACCACTTATTTAATCATTTATTTAGGTTTTATAGTGGAATGTCCTCGCGCTTAGTTCACAGAACATTTAGTCAGAATTTGTATTTAAATTATGCTATTTATCAAAACTGCTTAAAATCCATTTGAAATACTGAAAAAATAAGAATATTTTTGTTTTGAAGAGTAGATAATTGTCTGCATCACAAGAAATGAATACAACGATTGCATTGAATGAGGTTAAGTCGAAAGGAATAGTTGACAAAAACAATAGTTTGTCATACGATTGGAAACAGAGCTGCAGAATATGTTTTTCTGGTAAATCAAAGGGGCGTTTGTATCAAATCTGCAAATGTAAGGGAAGTTTAGGTCTCGTCCACAAAGATTGCCAACAGAAGTGGCTTCAGGTGAAGAAGTCGGACAAATGCGAGTTATGTTACACTAAACTGAATGTTAAGAAAGTTCACAAAGACTTTAGTGATTGGATTACTCTTAAAGATAACGTCAATCGATTCTATTTGTTTTTAGATTTTATCACTTTTTTGATCGTAGCGCCAATCACTTCAATGTCTGTATATTTATCTCTAAACTCTTGTCTCCTTTACTCCGAATCGCTGTACACTTCAGTTATACTTTCCATTTCGACGACTTCAGTCCTCTTGATGTCCACCCTTTGGCTAATTGTATGCGTCGATCATCACTGGAGTGTTTATTACATCTGGAGATCAAATCAATATAAATATCTTCTAAACGTAAAGAACAGTACTTTTCAAACCGAACTCATTAACGACATACCGGACGCAGCCATAAATACATTGGTTTCTCGATTCCGTTCATTCCTTGGTTTGTCTCAATTTTCATACAGAATTGAATCGATTGAACAACAGATAAATCAAATTTAAAAATCAATAACTTTTCTGTTCAAACAATTTAAACTCATTTACTTATATTTGTATAAAATTCTTAAAATTATATATAAAATGACTTTTAATTCAATTATTTTTATAATAAATATCCTTAATCTCAAAGAATTTATGAAAACATTAAAATGAATGAAATATTCAAATAAAAATAGTTTTCATTTCTTCGGTATATTTATTGTAATAAAAAATCGTCAAATGTTTAGTTAAGTATTAAATTTGATTAAAATAAAAGAAAATTAACTCAAATTACGAATTATTATTGATTTGAATTAGTTTTAAAACAGGTTTGAATTAAATTATAAAATCATAATCAAAACAATCATTAATAAAGTGTAAAATAATTGATTTATATTATGATTTCAATTACATTCCCATTGCCTGTGCGGCAGCCGTTTGTTGTGTCTCTGATTTAGGACTTTTAATCGTCTCATCGACTGATAATATAAGACACGCGGCCTCTGTAGCAGCGATTATAGCGTTAGTCTTGACGACTGCCGGTTCCCAAACACAGGCATCAAAGTTATTAGCGATATCTTCATTGTTGATATCGACCCCAAACCATAAGCCGTCGTTTTGCGAGTGTTTTTGTCTTAATTTATTCAAAATATTGGTCGCATCGAAGCCCGCGTTGTCGCACAACTGGCGTGGAATCACTTCGAAAGCTTTTGCCATTGCGTTGATCAGAAGCTGTTCTTTTCCTGCAATAGTTCGGGAATAGTCTCTCAAGTATTTCGATATTTCCATTTCGACAGCACCGCCACCCGCGACGATAGAGTCGTTCTTCAGGGCTCGCCTAACAATCATAATCGCGTCATGAAGTGAACGCTCAGTCTCTTCAATGAACTGTTCGGCGCCACCCCTCAGGATAATCGTCACTGTCTTTGAATTGGGACAGCCTTTGAATATATTGAACCTAAAAATCAAATTTTAATTAGTTTTTTGTTTGATTTAAAACTAAGGCATAAAATATAAATTAATATTAAGCCAACTCTAAAATCTTGGATTAGTTTCCCACAAATGTAACGCTAATATCGTAACAAAAAATATCTGATATCAACTGACTATTTGTGGATTAAATCATATGTTATTAAACGGTTTGCAACAAACCTCTCGCCCCCGATCTGCAACTCATCGAACTCTTCACACGTGCCTAAGTTGCCGTCACTCAAATCATAACAAGTGGTCAAAATAGATCCACCACACGATCTCATTGTGCGCTTGAGGTCGTCTTCGGGCACACGTCCGGCACAGAACAAGTCTCTGTCCGCGAAATACTGAGTTGCGACGTCACCGATGGGTAACTTCGAGAGCACTACTTTGGCCCCACTTTCGTGAATTTTTTTGAGTTTGTCGTAAAGTATATCCCACTCCGCGTCCACTACTTTCTGGTATTCTTCAACGCTGTCTACTCTCACTTCTGCGTTGTCTTTCTCTGCCTTCAACTCCAACTCGACATTCAATAACGCAATTTTGGGGTTTGTGTAGTGTTTCGGTTGCATTTCGAAACCCGCGTAAGAGAATGTCTTCTTAAATCCCACGCCTGTTATCAATAGTGACTCTTCCAGTCCCCCGCCCTGTACTTTCTTAATACCGATCATATTTAAGGGCAGAGTGTGTTCGTCCAGATGTAGGACAGAGTCGACAACCATTTGTGCAAAAAACTCCTTCTGATGAGAGACGAGTTTAGAGCTAAGGCTCGTGAGGGCGCACTTCTCCAGAAGAGATCGCTTAGACTTGAGGTCGTCTTTTGAAAATTTGACCGCAAATTCGTTTATTTTATTGATTGCTAATTGTCTTCCCTTTCGGTAACTCTTAATAATGATCTGCGGATGAACTCCTTCTTCGACATACGTTTTGCTTTGTTTTAGAAGTTCTGCGGCCAATAGGACTACACTTGTAGTTCCGTCGCCGACCTGTACTCCAAATAACAAATTCATATTAAATAAATTGCAAATAATACAAATCAACTCAATGTCAGACCTCGTCGTCCTGTGATTTTGCGATGTCTACCAGTGTTTTGGCCGACGGGTGAATGATATCTAACTTCTTGAGAATAGTCGCGCCGTCGTTACTGATGGTTACGGAGCCCTTGGAGTCCACAATCAACTTATCCATACCTCTGGGCCCTAATGTGGTTCTAACGGCTTCGGCCACACTCTGACACGCGTTTATATTACTGATCACTTGACTCTTCCCCTGAAGACTCTCTGATCCCTCTTTCAACAGAATAATCGGTGCGTTCTATAAATGATATCAAAACAATTAAACATTTTTTAAAATTAATAATTAATTTGGGTTTCAATTGATTTAATTATAAAATGCAAACAAAGTATTAAATGTTTGTCTCAATTCATACCATTTTCATCGCAAGTATTTAATGTAATGTCTTATACGAAACAATAGCTAAATAAGTCTTAAAAATAATTTAAACCAAGAATTTAATCCAAATTATTAACAGATTTATTGAATAAATTAATTGAAATTAAGTTTTATTGTGTGAAACACTCATTGAATACACGCCTGAATTGCAAGAGTATTGTCAGAGTCTGAGAGTTAGAGAATTGCAGCGAGACTTTTATGGTTTGGTTCGTCCAAACAATACGTTTTTATCATAATTTAAAGTTGTTTTGAGATTTAGTTAATTTTACAAAAATAACAGGTATTATACCTGTATTCAAATTATTTCAAATTGTATGAATGAGAAAAACTTATTGAAGATTATTAGGTTGAATGTTTTGCTAATTTAGGCCTCTTATAAAATTCCCTGTTCTCATAGGGGGAGATATTTTCAAAAAATTTCTCTCAAAATCCTATGGGGGGGGGGGGGGGGGGGGGGG
>JAQIXY010000137.1:0-11642 GCA_034699165.1 Adoristes ovatus | reverse complement strand
ACTATACATTACTCGTTGACTTTCCCACATATCCGCTAACTGTATATGAAATCTATCCGAAAATGTATTTCGAAGAGAATTTGTGTCTCATATCAAGTATACTCAGTCTATGGTTTGGATTCTCTATTATATTATTCACTGATTTTTGTCTAATTATTTGCAGAAAAGTCTATAATTATTACAGCACTTATCACACGAATAATAATAATATTAATCTACAATTAAATAATCCAATAATAAGAATATATCCACAAATGCATAGATTTTCTATTTAGTTCCTCAGGGATGATCAAGGTCTACCGAATCAGAGGGGGAACAGGGAAAGGATTATTTTGTAGAAATTTCTCTCAAAATTTGGTGTCAAAATACTAGGAAGGGTTAAAAATGTCTTTGTTTTCCACCTGTTGTAACACAGTTTTTCTAATGGGAGTGAGGCGGAGGGGGTTACGGGTTTAAAAATTACCATGATATACTATACACCCCCGGTCTCTCTCTATAATATCAAATATAATAAAAAGATTCAAATTTGAAAATACTATAAATTTTTATTAATTAATAATTTAAACAAAAAAAATTATATTCAATACAATCATAGAAAACGTAAATCTAATTCCAGTTTTATTATTACAATTAAAGAATTCATGGTTGTTGTTGTTGTAATTAATCAAATAATTATTAGAAAATTGAAAAAAGAATAATATTTTTGTTTTGTTTTAATCGAAACAATTGGATAATAAATAACGGAATTTCTATCTGAAAGAGAATTAATACTATAATTAATACCGAAATCTTAACATAAATACAGAGAAAATAATTTAATTATAAAAGTGAATAATATTCTGAATCTCTTGTCTAAACAGTTCTTTACGTCTCTCTAATCGCTGTCTTCTGTTAAACATATAATGAAAGCCATCGCCACTCCAATGAACTCGTCATTAGAAAATTCACATCTCATTGTCATAGACTTAATATTCTGTGGACTCCAGTCATTGAAGTCAACAGAATTAGTCAATTCGTTCAATGTTTTAGAACAGAGATTTAGATTTTCAGATTCCGGTCCAGAGTTAGCGCCACTTCTCTTACGCTTCTTATTCTTCTTCTTATTATTACTATTATTATTAATATTGCCATCAATTGTATCAAACCTTCGATTTTAGTTATAAATGTCAATGATTTTACTTTTACTACAATTTGATTCATATTTTTCGATACAATTCTCGATTTCTATTGATTCCAATGGTTTGAATCCATAAAATTGTCTCAATTTCTGAGACAATTTACAACTGAAATCAGTTTTAGTCAGTATTTCGTTAATAATCTTCAGTTCAGACAAACGTTTTTGTCTTTTTTCTCTCAATTCATTCTCTAATTGTAGTTCGGGTTCGCTTTTCTTTGCAATTATTTTTGTTTTATTCCGTAAAACATATGTTCTATTGTTGTCTTCGCTGACAGTATTGTCCGATCCATTGATCACATAATTAGTTGCAATCATATCATCAATAGTTTCAATGATATCTTCATTTAGTTCTTCGCAATTATTGTCTCGACTTCTCATAAACGACTCATAGCTATGATTGAATCCATTACTACTTCTGACCGGCGATTGATTACCGTTTAAATCATTGGCCAAACCATCGATTGTGTCAACACTTCTATCGTAGAACTAGTCCACAGATTGTTTGTATTGTTTATAAACAATAAGTTCTTCATCTGATATGATATTCAACTGATATAAAAACTCATTTATCGTCAATCCATCCAGTGTTACAATCAATTACTCTTAATATTCTTCTTCTTCTAAGCAATTAATTTAAAAACAAAACTATTGTCAAAATCTGTGTTTCAAATAAAAGACTAATATTTATAAAACAAAAGAAATTATAAAAATAAATAGTTCTGTTGAGAACACAAAAACACACTAACAACAGTGATTATTTTTATTATTATTATTATTTAAAATTGATTTGTTTAATTTTCTTGCATTTAGTCTTCAGTTCATTAACACTCGAATCATTTAATTGTGTTTTACATCCAATGAATCGAATTGTTTGTAGTTTTGATAGTTTAGTCAACGCATTGATTGCCGAATCAGTTATGTTTGCATTACTTATAGACAAATATTGAAGTTTTGGTAAATGTTTTTCAATGTTTTCGAAAAACTTGTCATTAATTAAATAATTATTATTACGAAAGCCTATTGTGAAATGTGTTAATTGTTTGCATTCACTGAATGATTGACTCAAAACCTCAAACTTGATTATGCTTAACGCATCATAATTTAATGTCAGTCTATTTATATGTTTAAAGAATTGATTAATTATTTGTATTATTTCTTCACTTATTTGATATAAACATTCGATAATATGAATACTAAAACTCTTCAATTTATTGCATTTCAGACCAATTTGTTTGAGTCCTTCAATAAATTGTGGCACAGAATCGTTATCAGAATCAAAAATAATTCTCAATTGAATTAATTCTGACATTTGTTTAAATCCATCCATTAGACAATTCATACCATCTTGAAAACAAGTTTCTTCAATATTTACTTCAATATTTTTGAGTCTATTTTTATATTTATTAACAAGATATTCAAATCTATTCGAGTCTTCATTACTATATTTGAAACTAATTTTTGACAATTCATTCAATGAATCAATAGTTTCTTCACGCAAATTGGTTGTTAACCATTTGATATTGAGTTCATTTAAATTTGTGCACAATTTTAGATTGTCTTCTATCACATAATAATAAAACTTCTTTGTTTTAATTGTTTCCAAATTAGTGGCAAATCAATTGAAAAACTTATCAATACTTTCAGAACTTAAATACATAAAATTGCAATCAATTTCTCTTAAATTCGGACAAATGTTTATAATTAAATCTAAAATATTATTATTATTATTATTATGAATTCCAAAATCTTTTTTAAGAAGTGATAAATCAATTGAATTGATATTTTGACAATTTTTAAGCATTGATTCAAATAATTTCAAATCAATTTTATATTTTCTGTCAATTCTTATAATTCTTTCATTAATCACATCAATAGTTAGTTTGTATTGTTTTTGATGAACACATCTCTCAAACTGTTTGGACAGACATTCAAAAAGGAATTTATCCTCAAATGAGAGATAACTTAATAATACTTCGCATAAGTCGTCACCAAATCTATCGAAACTGTCTTTACTATAAATTTGAGACATATTTTCACAATTAATTTGAATTATTATTTAATACAAAACAAAATAAAAAACTAAAATTTAATTCAATTCACAAAAAGATGACAGATATATAGTCAAATGAAAATATAAATTCAAATAAACTATTGTATTGTAACACAAACTCACAATTAATGTCCGAATTTTAACTCAGATTTTCACAAAATATTAAATTATTATTTAAATCGTAATTAAAACTCAATTAATGTGTAATTAGAGTCAAAAATATTTTGCTTGCAAAACATGTGTTTTCAATATTTTGTTTATATTCTGTGTATTATAAGACTATATGTTTACTTAAGAATCAGTACTTTTATATAAACAGTACTATTGATATACATTCGGATAACTGTAGTATAAAATGTTACAAAACATCAGACATATAGTTAATGTGTGTATTGTATAGACATTTAATTCATAGACCAATAGGAAGCGTTTTATCGAATCAATTAAAAGTGTAGAAAAACTTAATTTTAATTAAAATATCGCTTAAAATAGTCTTACATTTGATTTGATAATTAGTCATAGCAATAGTCATAAAGAATACTATTATTATTTCAATTAATAGTATTTTCCAATGAAAGCGAAACGTATAGACAATTGTTCTCAACATTAAAGTCTAAGTCTTTTATATTAAATCTTTTGCTCCGATTCTGTACTCCTGTCGAATGTCTGGCCTCTGATTGACATCTCATTAGAATGTCTTCTCTTTATTCTGCTGATGTCTTGTCCTTCAGTTGCATAACGTGTTCATCATTGGAGCCATTGTTTGCATATTTGATGATAACTTCAATCGGATATTGAAATTGATTGACAGCTATTCGACAACTATTCAGATGTGACTCCAGATTGTGTGCCGAACCAGAGTATATACAGTGCCCGCCCCTTTGCCAACACATATAACTTGTCGAACATCACCAATAGGTCTGAGTTTGGCTGATGTATAGAAGTACTGATTAATATCTTGTGTGAACAACACAAGTATTTCAAGCACTCGATCACCACTTGGGCTGAATTGCTATCTAAACTACTGGTCGGCTCATCAATGCATATAAGGTTAGGCTTAGTATGTGACGTGAGTTCCATCGCCAACCCAAGTCGTTTCTGTTCACCACCACTACAGTCCTGATGATACGTGTCCTCAATATCAGTGATGAGCAGTTCATTCATTACATTCTTCACATTCATCTCGTGATCGATGTCTTCATAACTATTCTTCACTTTTGACGCATAAATCAATGCTTCCTTAGTCTTATGTCCATTCAATAGATGTTCGCAAACGTCTTGAGAGACAAAACAAGTTGTGATTCGCGTATAACTACTCAAAAACAGAAGTGTCTTATCTATAATCACAGACTTATTGCGACCATTAATGCACTTCAATAGTGTTGTCTTTCCGGCATCGGAAGGACCCATCACTGCATTCAGTGATCCGAACTCAAACACACCGTTAATCGAATTCAGAATAGTTTTCGGTTCTGAAAACCAATTTCCAGATATTCTTAGACTCAAATCAGTGAAAGCCATACATATCTTCTTATCCAGAATTTCAACATCTCTCCTATCATTCGATTCTTTACTTATATTTTCCAATCGATTCTCTATTTCACTCATTTCTATATTAATATTCTTTTCTAATTTATTATCTTTAGAGAACATTTTCAAACAATTAATATTAAAACTCTTCGGAACTATATTTTCAACTAATTTTCCAACACTACTGAACCCATTCGTTCTCATATAAAGCATTATTAGAGTTAAAATTCTAAAGAGTAGTGAATATATAATAAGATATTTCGGGTAATAATCAATCAATGATTCATCGATTGTAAACTTATTCAATACAATCGATAATTGTCCAGAAGTACATCGATTCTGGCCATAGATTATAATTAGCCACGAATTGAATATATAGTTCACTAATGATGCGTAGGCCAGGGGTTGAATAAATTCTGGTAATTCACTGAGTCTTAGCAGAGAATTGCTATACATTGCCGAATAAACTATTGATACGATTGACACTTCCAGTGCCAACATCTCATACTTGACGAACACTATTCCTATAAAATACCCTAAACTCTGAGCCGCAATCAATTGCAATATAAATATATAAACAAAATCTATTAGTCTTTGTGTGTCATTAAATGTGTGGACAAAATAGAAGGTAATTATTCCACTGATTGTTGAGTTAATAATCATTGGAATGAAATCCACTATTGTTTTGGATATGAAGAACACGCCAGTGCTATACCATTCTAATAGTGGGGGAATATATACAGTATTTTAAAATTAATTTCGATTCACTATTATCAATAAGAAACACCATGGTAAAGTTAATTAAAGTCTTTAATTGTGATTTATAATATTAAATTAACCCTTAAAGTTTCTCATGATCATAATTAACATCTATATCTGTACTGATAGCCATTATTTTGAATGGGAGCAGCCCGGTCTCCACCCTAAAGCAGGGTCAGCCAAGGTCGGCCGAGTCAGGGGAGGGGGGGGGGGGACAGGTGAGGAACTTTTCCAAAATTTCTCTCAAAACACTAGGGGGTAAAAATTCCTTGGTCCCCCTTTGCTTTTTTCTAACTTCCCCAAAATCGGCCCAAAAGCCAGGGGAGAATATCCATGATTTTCAAAATCAAGGGGGGTATTTTGGGCTGTATACCCCCCCTTGGCTGACCCTGCTATAAAGCATTTTTCTTAAATTACCCTATAGTCCCCGCCTTCTCACGAGAAAATATGGAAAATGACCCTGAGTTTGAATTTTTAACTAACATATTTTAATGTATAGTTATTTAAAATAAGTTATGAAATCTATAAAGGGCTAAAACTCACTGTTTCGGTGTTCGTTAAGAAATATGTTGGCGTCACCAGTGAAGGACAGGGCTATAGCACTGATGCCTATGAATGAACTAAATATTGTTGAGAAATACAGATATTTTCCGATTTGATCCAACAGTTTCTCCTCGTCGTACTGTGCAGTACAGGACTGGTTGAGGAATCGGGTGTTGAGACAACCGTCGGGTATATTCATATCATCGCTGAATACTTTGGCCGTAAGTATTGGAAAGAATATGAAAAACAGAAACTCAGCTAAAAGTGGTTTCCATTTGGAAATATAGTTATTAGTCATCATTCGTGTCATTAAATACCAAATGTCTGTAAAACTAAATGATTTGCTTTTGAATGGAATTCCGTTTTTTACTAATTTTGTCTGACTTTTGATGCGATCATTGTTTTCGTTCAACCAATTGTTGTCTTCATTAGTCTTCTGTACTAATAATTGAATGTCTTTGTCGTCTGAAGTATTTGACGCGACTTTCAATAGAACTTCAATTGGTTTCTGATATTTCGTGCAATTTATATGGCATTCAGTCAAGTGGTTGTGTAGTAGTTGTGGAGCACCCGAATAGACACAAACCCCTCCATTGCCTCCTTTGGCCAACACATAGATCTGATCAAACATTAAGAATATATCATTGTTTGGCTGATGTATTGATGTTATGATAGCTATGGAGTGGTTTTGGGATAAAATGCGCAAACATTTCATAACCTAATGAGGAATCAAATCATATAAGAGTTGTGTTAAGAATATTCTGTTATAATTATGTTATTTTTGAAATTGTATTACATTTTCTGCTGCACTGCTGTCTAATCCAGTGGTCGGTTCGTCAATACATAAGACATTGGGTTTGATGTGTTGAGTCATTTCAATAGCAATGGAGAGTCTCTTCTGTTCGCCTCCACTGCAGTCATCGACTCTCGTATTCTTAATGTTAGTCATCATTAACTCCGACAACAAATTCTGTGCAATCTTTTGGTGATTTATATTCTCATCTCTTCTATTGATAGCACTGTTCTTCAACTTCGAGGCATAGATTAGGTTCTGTTTGACAGTCAATCCCATAATTAAGTGCTCTTTTTCTCTTTGGCCGATAAAAGACGAGCGAATCTCATGATTACAATTCAAATATATCTTTGTCTCCGAACTCAATCCGGACTTGTGTTTGCCATTAATGCACTTCAATAGTGTTGTCTTTCCAGCCCCTGACCCACCCATCAGTGCAGTCAAACTGCCCAAACACACCGCTCCCTTCAATCCATTAACAATAGTATTGTCTTTTGTAAACCAAAACCGTTTCGCTCTATAGGTTAAGTCAATCCAAGCGATAGCCAACTCTTCATTCATTTCCACAACTTATTACACAAACACTATTCAAAATCACATTAAATACTAAATTAATATATAAAATACTAATATATATACTGTATTTAAAAGTTTTTTTTGAAAATAAAAAGAAAAACATTAAACATATTCTACTCCTAATTCTCTAATGAAAAAAAATATTTCGTTATGTTGTTGTTGTTGTAGATAACAGTGATTTTAAAATGTTTCAAATTATTCCAGTATTCATTAATACATTTTAATTCTGTACATTTAACAAGGTCAATACTTACATCAGAGGATATAGAAAATATTCCATTGATTAATAAATTGATAGCTCATTCAAGTTTTAAAATTTGTAAGTGGCTTAAAATAAGCAATCATAATTTTTATTGACCTTCTAAATTTTCACATACTATCTTCTAAAGTTGCTTAATAATCATTGATTCAATACTATAACAAAGCTGTATTAATATATCAAATTTTAAAACTAAGTTTATATAATATGACCTTCGTTGAAATCTGTTTTTAAAATCAAAATTTCAAAATTTTTATTTAGTTCAGTTTCAAATTAACTTATTTATTATATTTCATTGATGGGATGGGAGGGTGGAAGACCTGTATAGACAGGTTTATACAGCACAGGCACATTTTATTGGATAAAGACTATCATAGATCAGTGATTGTTCTAATTTATAATTATTTAACACTAATGGGGAGGAGGTATAACACGATATACCCCATGGAAAATTTTTGGAAACCGGTTTGATATACCCCCCTTTCTCCAAGATATTTCTTTATTATTACGTCTATGGACGAGGTGTAGATACAATGGCAAATCTTTTTGAAAATGATGACAAAATTCCACTTGCTGCACCCCCTAGGGTTTTTTCCGAAAAATACCCCCTCCACCTTGGCGTCGTCCACCTTGCCCATAACTCAATTTCGGTAAATATTCGGTGTCATTGCTCTAATTTCTTTTGTAATGGAGGAGCGACTGTTTAACAAAAAAATTCAGGGGATATTCCGAATTATAATAGTAAATTATTAGGAGGAAATATTTTTTAATAGCTTAATATACTATGCTACAATTGCATAAAAAATTTCATGATAATAAACTAATAATTGTTAAATTTATTTACAGGATATTATTGGTTATATAAATAAACGCCAATGTTATTTAATAATGGATCAGTTTTAATAACGTCGGTAATAAGGGCTACGTGAAGCCTAAATATCGATCCCGTGTGGTTCAGCGAAAAACACCGGACATGCACGTCAAAGCGGCGATAATGGTGTTCAATAATAAACTTAAAATT
Source organism: Adoristes ovatus (assembly GCA_034699165.1). Lineage (NCBI taxonomy): Eukaryota > Metazoa > Arthropoda > Arachnida > Sarcoptiformes > Liacaridae > Adoristes > Adoristes ovatus. The sequence goes on along the minus strand of JAQIXY010000137.1, from coordinate 2,934 downwards.
CCACGACAGACCGACATGTGTTCCGGCTCGGTGTCAGTAGCCGACGTCAAAATTGATAACAGATGGCACCGGTTCGTGTCCGTGCACCGAACACCCGGCAGCCCCTCACGCACCAAAGACATTGAGTCAATTATAGAAAAAGCAACCCGAGCGACACAAGGGTGCACGAGAATGATCCTTGCGGGGGATATCAACGCCAAACACCATTCGTGGACCGACATCACGAACCCGAATGGCGAAGAATTTTACACGTTTGGCGTGGCCACCGACCTACAAATGAACACTGGGGACAAACCAACTTTCGTCTCAGACAGAGACAATAGTTATACTTGACGTCACGACGGCCAGCTCTTATTTAGCACAGGACATACAGAATTGGAGAGTCGACGAAACTTTTGTCCCGAAGTCAGACCAAAATGCCATCCTTTTTGAACCCGGCCACTCGTCGCCCGAACGCTCGGACCGATCAGATACCACATACATCTACCGGTGCGATAACACCGACTGGGACCGCTTCGAATCAGTATGTAGAACCGCAGCCCTACTATCGGGAATAAATGTCGAGTCGGTCGAGAATGCAACGACCGGGGACGAGATGGAAGATATAGTTAATCGTCTCACGAAGGCGATCACGACTGCGTGTGACGAATGCCTAAAGAAACGGGGCAAACCCAAATACTTGAGGTCACCATGGTGGACGCCGTTACTTGACACCAAGAGAGCAGAGGTCGGCCGACTTCAATCACGAGTCCAGAGCCGGACAAGAGCCCGACCAGTGCAGACGTAGACCGGTTTCGTGAAGCGAAACGAGACTTCGCGTAAAATATTGAGAAAGCCGCGTTCACCGGGTGGAAATCGTTCGTCGATGAGCAAACGGCCGACAACACGTGGGAAAAAGCCTACGCCATCATCAAGGATCTCCCGAACAGAGAAATACCGGGCACAATGACCACGGTTGTTGTTGGTCTTTTGCGTCCGATGTTAAAATGCGCACCGACTTCCTGTCTCCTGCCGGGAGATTCTTTTTTATTCCCCAGCCTCTTTTTGTCGGGTCGAGTAGTCATGTATTTCATCATTCCATCGGATCCGTTAATACTCGCGTCAGGACCTGTGGTGATCACGACTAGGAATACTTCGGGTTTCGGTTTTCGGCTTCAGGGACCTCTCGGTTTGCTTAACACCTCGGTGAACGACTCCGAAGAGATGTCTGTTCGTGTATTCAGAGTCGTCCCTGATTGCGGATTCGCTATTTGCGTGCTCGAAGGAGTTGGCACTATTGTTCGGTCCTGTCTTCAGTTTGGGTTTTTAATACTTCGTGATCTCTGGCGTGTATTCTCGTTCGTAAGGGCCCCTTGGTTTCGTAAGTGTGTGTTATCGATTATAAGAGCTTCTTCGTATGATTGTTTCGTCGTCGTAGGCCTGAATTTACTCGAAACAATTTCATGATTCCATCGTGTCGGAGGTCGGCTATTGCCTGGTTGGCCTGCATTTTAACTTTCATTCGTCTTATTTCTCTTACTATCGGGGTTTCCTCGTGTCGGGTATTGGTTGTGAGTTGTACCAAGTTTGTTGAATAATCTATTCCCGACCCGGTTGCGACTGTTGCGTTTTCTCGCCTCGCTCGTTCCCGGTATGTCTTCCCGAGTAGTGCATATACAACCACGACTTTCATTAGTGCCTCGTGTTCATTCCGTAACGCTGCCCTAATACTGTATGGGATTTTTAAAAAAAGATTCGCTTCGACGTTTTCGGGGGATATGATGGCCCGAAGGAGTCAAGTCCTTCTCTCAGCGAGGCGGCAATATTTTTGAGACTCTTCGAAGACTTCATTCTCGACTGTGCTCATTTGTTCGTCGTTGAATTCATCCATTCTTTCAAAGTGATTGAGACTGTGATCAGACACGATGTCGGTGTCTATACTCGTGTATATATTACGGATACAGTCGGACCTATTAATTGACTATTAATTTCCGTTATTCTTAACCCGAGTTTTATTCTTGTGATAAGTTTAAGAATTTCTCTTTCATTAGTTATACCAATACTTAGGGGCGAACACAAACCCGACATCATTTAGTATACTTTAAGAAATATTGGTTTTATGCCATTCCTATAGTTGTAGTAGTAGATAAGCTATGAAGTGATTGTCAGACTTGTAATAAATATTATTACTAAGTCGTAGTGTATTCTTATGCCCAAAAAGTATGCAAAACCACCAAAAACTTTGAAACCCCACACATTATTCAAATTAACGCTTGTTGTTGATAATATACCTGCTTTGGAGGAATTTTGTCAACATCCTCCAAGCAGGTATATTTTTTAAATATTTTATCAGTAATAAATATTGAATTTTTTAAAAAAAATACTCGAGATATTTTTTTAAATAAACGAAAATGATTTATTTGTATGGAATAGAAAAAAATATTTTTCTTTTCAATTACCTCAATTTTATTTCAAAACAAAATCAATTTATAATTATTTTAAATGATTCAAATATTTTTCAATTTGAAACTTCTTCAATTCTGTTTTCTAGTATAAAATCTGCTCAATATTTTGCCATCACATTTGCGCAATGAGCAAATTTGGCATTTTCAAGCAAACGATGAATTGGGCATAGTTGATAGTCAGCTATTCCATAATCAAATTTCTTCAGCATTTTGTTATTGGATGGGCCATTGTTTTCAAACATATCTTCAATGTTGACAATATATTCTCCTGAACCTGCCTTGCCTAAAGTTAAAAATAGAAAAATCGTTCGAATATCCAATATAAATTCGCGAATTAATAACATCAGACCATGAATGATAGATCGTTTTTAAACAACCAATTATTTCATTTCGACTCAATGCATTAGAAACTCTAAAATTGAGACTTAAACTATGATGACATGAGGTTAAATATCTGGCACTCATAACTTTAGGTGGTGTCATTTGGGAA
>JAQIXY010000136.1:0-11666 GCA_034699165.1 Adoristes ovatus | reverse complement strand
CTCTCATTATTTAATAGACATATCCAATGACTTAATTACAGAATAGAGTTATATATCTATTCGAAAATATATTTATAATTTTATTTAACATAAAAATTAGATTTAATTCTATTATAAATTTTCACACATTATTTCACAGTTGACTGATATAGAGATTAATTGTTATTCTTTTTGATTCGATAAGGAATTAAAATACTAATTATGAGAAATATAGTCACAAAAAATTCTTAAAGGGTTTTAATAACTTCATTGAAATATCTTTTGATTACTATTATTATTATTATTATTCAAATAAAATAAATGAAAAAATTAAAAATCTGTTTCGAAAATATATATAATTTAAAGAAATCAATGACTTTATAAATGAAAATCGATTTAAAGCACTGATTGACTGATAGATAGAAAAAATAAAATAAAAAAGTGATTTAAAAATTATTACAAATAAAAGTGTCAAATGAAATGACAGAATTCAGTGAAGTGTAGAATATTTTCGATGAATTTCTACTCTTTTTTTATATATTCTATATTACACTTGAAAATCGAAAATTTATTTATCGATATTTTATAGTTTTTATAGTTTAACTACTATTTGGTCAATAAGTTCTGGACTGAAAACTACAATTTAATACTATATTTTGCACACAATTTCTCTATTAATAAATCACTCGAAAAGTTGACAAAATTTTATTTCAGATTCTCTGCAATCAAATGGTTATTAAAAGTGTTAAAAGTGTTTTAAACGAAAAGTTATAGAAATAATAAAAAAAATATATATATAAAACACTTTTCGAAAGTAAATCAAATGAGAAAAAAATCGAATGAAAAATACTATTTTGTACTTAAATTATAAGTTAATGTCATTTAATGTCATTTTTTCTTTTTGTATGACTTCAGAAAAACAGAAATCTATTTATTGATTGTATTTATTGGTCTTCGAAATGATAATCGATTTGTTAAACAGTTTTTTATTTTCTAAAAATATTCTTTAAGTGATTAATAATTTTTTTAGGACTTTAATAGAGAGAAAAAAATCTGAATTTTCTTTTCACTCAAAGTACTGAATAAAACTTTATTATTTTTTAGATATATTTCTATTTTGTCTTAATATTCCTCTTTAGTTATATCATGTGTTAAGATATCTAATGAATAATTCAATCGCTGTTTGAGAGGAACTTCTGATGAATTTCTAATCAATTTTTAAAGTAATTCATAGAAACTGTTCCTCTGTTTTATGGCTATTAATAATTTGCTTATTATTCCAATTGATTCCCAGAAATTCAATTTGTATTTTATTTTGAAATCAAAAACTAATAAATATTTTAAATAAATCTTTTATTTTTTCCTGAAATCGAAATAAAGATATTTATTATATCAGTAAAAGAGAGAAATGTTGTCATATTATACAATGTATTTTGAAGTCTAGACCCCATTTAGTCAATGTATTTGAAGTCTATATGAAAATTATGTCAAACAATATTATAAACAATTCAATAAAACTTTTTAATAGAATTTATTTTCTTCCAAACCCATCGATACAATACATTGCGAACAATAATTCTAATGAATTCTCTTTATTTTCTTAATATATTTTTATATCAGAAATATTTCTCTGAGAAAAGAAATTAAATGTGAATAACTAATAAAAAAAATTTATATGATTTAAGAGGACATCAAATATTGATTGTCAGAAATATTTGTGCTTTTATTGAGGAAATCTTCAAAACATTTTTTTAGATAAGACTAAGAATTTTGAATATATATTACAGAATTTCGAAAAGAATTATGTATTTTTAGGTCAATCATTAAATTTATTGTTGGAATAAAAATATTTTCACATGCTTATTTCACCAAACAAGCATTATTTTGATCATTATAATTTTTCACACCATAACATAACATAAAATTATATAGAATATGCTAATCATTAGTAATAATCAAGGTCAGCCAAGTCATGGGGATATAGAATGAGGGGGATATTCTGTTAAAATTTTGCTTAAACTCTATGGGATTGTTATGGGAAGAAAATTTAGGAAGGATACTTTGATCTCATTTCCCTTGTTTTTGTATGGTTTTTCAAAATTGGGGCAAAAATCAGAAAAGGAGGGCTATTTTGAAACTATTTCGAGATAAGGACCCATGTAATTTGGTAATGTCCCCCCTTAATGAACACTCATAATCACATATATAAATATGTGAATATTTGAATGTCTATCTGTTTATCATATAATAACAGGACTTAGTTTTTTTTGTCATATTACAAAATATCTTACTATGGAGATTATTTTTGCAAATTAATATTTAGTAAATTGTGTCAAATTAATACTTAAATGTCATTTAATCTCATCTCCTGTGCAGAACGGGTAGGAATACCTTATGAATATTAATAATGAATGTCCGCTAAAATATCATCAAAAAAGAATTTATAAAGTTTTTCAAAAGTTTTTCAAAAGTTTTTAAATTTGTTTTTCAAAACCTTTTTTTGTATTTTTTCTTTAATAAAATGTTGAGTTTTTCACTATTTATTTCCATCTCTACAGTCATAATAGAAGTAGAATCACAACAACAGAATGAAAATCAGATACAATTCCAGTGTCCGGACAAGTTTGGCCACTATCCCGATGCGGGCGACTGCGGTAAATACTACGTGTGCGACCATGGCAGGGTACTGATGAAAAAGTGCGAGGATGGTCTGTTCTACAACTCCTTCCTAAAAACATGTGATTGGCCAAGGAATGTCGCCTGCGATAAGGGGGGTCGAAGAGGTATGTACTGTATATTTTCTGAGTTAACAATTAGTTTTTCTGAGTTTATAATAATTGTATTTCTCTTTTAATTCAATTATCGAAAACCAATGATTTTTTTAGAAAATGTGGTTTAAATTGAATTTTTAGTGAAAATTAAATTATAGAAAATTGATTTTACCATTGAATGAGTAGTCGATATAATCAACTGAACAGTGATATTATTCACTGTTCAGATGATAGGATAAGTAGTTTCTCGGAATTCAAATATAATTATTGATAAAAAAAATATTAATAAATAAATTACTTTTCCGTATATTTCTTTAAAAATTATTAAATTATTTATTACAATAGAATTCAGAAATGAAAGGAAAAAACACAAAATTCTCTCTTTTTTTTATTCTCAGTTATTAAGAAATTTATTTAAAATAAGTTCACATAAACTGTATTTAAAATAATTACATATTTTTTATGACAGAAAGAGCTTTTAATTCCGTTATTAAAGGTATGAAATATTTTTTTGTTAATTTAAATTTGATTTTTGTTAACAAACAATTAATAATTGAATTATTAAATGGGAATATATATGCGGATTAACTACAATGACCATGGTGATTCTTAAAGGTTTTAATAATATTTGTAAACCTAAGGTCAAAACCGGTGGTTTAATAATACTGTATCTAAATATTAATCTTAAACTTTTAAACTCTTTTTAAACCCTAAAACACTTGAAAAAGTGATTAAAAGATTTTAATCATAAAAATATTTAATGCTTTTATAATTTAATTCATTAAATGTCGTATAAAAAATGTTGAACTTATATAAGAATGAAATCAAGATTAATGTCTAAATTGTATAAACGTTTTATTGCAGTCAATACCAGAAGGAATCCGGAATTAAAGAAGACTTCATATAATAGAGAATTTGATGAAACAAATCATTTAAATAATAATAATAATAGAAATTCTGAGGATTGGAATCCAAATAATAATAATAATCCACCGAATGATGAGAATTACGATTCAAAGCTAGAAAACAATCTACCATTTGATGAACCGGAAGATATACGACCCGTTCCACAACCATTTAGACAACCAGAGTCTAGACGTACAGTTCAACCCAAGTCTATAATACAGGACTCACTGCCACTCAAATCTGATTTTCCCAAATGGGGTCAAAACTTCAGTCCTGTGCCATTCGATAATCAACCCCAGCCTCGATCAATGGCACCCAAACCACAAAAACAGGTTAATTACAATCCCACTCCTATATATCGATCACCCGCACCAAAACCAGTGCCCGTACGTCGATCACCAGAACCTATACCAGTGCGGCGAACACCCGAAACAATACCAGTGCGTCGAACGCCTGAGCCAATACCTGTGCCTATCCGTCGCATATCTCCAGCACCGGCACTGCCCAGAGCGCGACCATTAGAAGCGCCGCCAACTGATGAAGAAAATACAGACAATGAAAGTAATGAACGCCAACCACAAGACGATGAGTACGACTACGACGGACCGGCAGATTATTACGACTACGAAGAGAACGCACCCAAACGTAATCTAAGGCGAAGAGAACCGGTCAAAGAGGAAGAGGCGCCACAACCAAATGTCATCGACAAGAGTGACGACAAATCCAAAGCCCCGTCAGTGAAACGGATGGGTTGGTTGCCCGGAGACGCCGATTCGAATGAAATGAACGAATACCACTGGTCACCCGATGATGCCGTCAGTTACAGTAAATATAAGCCCAGAATACCAGACGAAGCGTTCATTAAAATGAATGACTTTAAAAATGTTGAAAAACAAATAGATGACGACCAGAGCCCTAATGTAGGAGCAGAAAACACCGCTGAAGACGACGCCGAACCGGAGGACTATCCCAACGATGACTACTATGAAGACGACGAACCCGCAGAAGATGAAGAAGAAGAAGAATCACCGCCCGTACCGGTGCCGGACCCTAAGGAAAGGGGTACAGTTGAATATAGCTATAGGGATGATAAACCAATGCAAGTGATCAGGTATGACGACGACGAAGAGGTCAAAGCACAGCCCAGAGTAAAGCCACCGGCGGTCAATTCACACCGGCCTCCGAAGCGAACTAATGTTCCAAATCCGCCGCCAAATAGTTATATAAATCCGAAATCTGCGTTCAAGAGTCCGGCGCCGCCGAAGACTACATATAATTATTACAATTCACGCGAACAGCCGAACAATAGAAAGAGACCAGAATTAGAAGCATCTGAACCAACAAATCCGGCCGAACAGCCATCAGATCCCACTACAGGTACTTTCAAAGATGAATTCGATAGAGTCTTTAGTATGTATGACACCAATTATAACGATCAATAGGAGGGGGAATAATATTAACCATTAATTCATACATTTTGTTAAATAGTTTTTTTTAGTATTTTTTTTAATTTCATTTTTTTAGTTAAAGTTTTTTTTAGAGTTTTTTTATTCTCATTTTTATATATATTTTATCAATAATTATATTCTTCGACTGAAGAAAACCATTAATTCTTTTTTTATTCTTAAAAATTAACTGAACTTTATTTTCAACTAAAATCAATGCTAACATCAAATTTGAATATAAAGTAATTTTTTGAAATAAAATTTATTATTTTATTCTAAAAAAACAAAAACTAAATATTAATTTACTTTAATTTATATATAAATATATATATAAAACAATATATACTTTAATTGCATGAAAAGCGGATTACAAACAAGAATTACAATTGAATTTCAGGTACAAAACCTGCGAACACCTATAATAATCCGGTGCCAATTAAATCTACCACTGCTACTGACCAATTGCCTAAAATGACTAAAACTAAACTAATTAATACTAATATACACTATAAGAATAACAACAGTCCATATCTGAGGCCAGTATTAGACAATAATAGTATTAATTCTAATAATAGTACTAAAGATAATACTAAAGGAATATTAATTAAATCGATTCCCAGAACTACCACTACTACTAAGCCTACAAAGAGAAGGATTGTAATTAAAAAGATTATCAGAGATAAGGATAAGGATAGGGCCGGCAGTGCAGGTGTCGATAGTTCAGAATCGGCCGCACCTGAAAACATGTATCAATTACTCAATGATTATCGCAAAGAACTTCCCGACGCTCTCCTCAAACAGAGAAAAGTTGCACAAGAATTCCGGGACTCTATTATCGATAATTATATGAATAATAATAAACCGAATTATATATTAAATGATAATGCATTTAATGATCAAAAATCATTACTTGTGCCCACTGTTAATGGAGAAGGAAGTAATAGCAATGATGGCAATGGAAATCATGTCAGAGAATTTGATAAAGACTTTGCAGGAATTAAAGTAATACAGAATAAACAAAAGGATAAACAAAATATTAAACAGACTATCGATAGTAATCAGAATAAGAATATAAATAAATTTAATTTAATTAAAAATAAAACTGAGAATAGAAAAGAGAAAGTTGTTAATTATCTAAACACCGATGCAATTGTTAAACAACAGAGAGCTCAGGACTCGCTTAGTTATTATAGTCTGACAACTATTTTGCCCCCAGGTATGGCCAATTTAATTACTAATTACTAACTCATTAATAATTAACAATTAAAAAATAACTAATCTATTAATTGTGTTTTCGATTTTAAATTACTTTTTCTTATTTACAGTATATTCAATACTGAATAATATCTATTTTATAGAATATTCTTTAGATAATGTTTTTTATTTACACAACATGACAACATGCAAACAGAATAAGCCATATTTACAGAATATTATGATAAATATATTTATTTAATTTATTTTTATCTTTAATATAATAGAAAAGTTTTAAATTATTAAAATTCATCAGAAATACTCAAATCAATATTTAACTACAGTATAACACTCATAGAATATTTATCAGAATATTCTGTAAGTAGAGCTTATTTTGTCTGAATATTGTCTGAAATAAAAAATATTAATAACAAATATATTTAATTTCCAATGGATTAGTGATTATTAAATACAGAGAAAAACACAATTAATTACTTTTATTTTTCTTTTAGTAATTTATCGATAGATTTATTCAATGCATTATAAAATTGTTGATTGAATTGATTTTAAAAAATTTTCTTTAAATAATTAATTTATATATTTTCGTATAAATTAGTGGACATTAAGAAAACGACAGTAAATAAGTCGATAAACAATTATTCGGACGATCTGTACAATGACTATAAGCCGCCGCCTAAGAGAGGGCCGCAGTCTATGTTCGGCTTTAAACAGTCATTCGTTGTGCCGACGACTACATCCACTGTCAGACCGACAACTGTTCGGACGAATAAACCCAGAATTCGTATAAAAGCACCAAAAAATAGTCCAACAGTTAGACCAAAACCCAAACCAACACCAAAAACATTTGAACGCAAGGAGTGGTACGAGAATGTCAATTATGAACCAAAATCATCGGACAGAGCACTCAGTTATGCCAAAGCAGACAAATGCAGTTCAATGTTCTGTACACTTCCGAACTGCCGGTGCGCCGGACCTGAAATACCCGGTATTTTATTGTTGCGATCGATACAGTTCTGTGCCTTTTCTATGATTTTTAAATTATTTTTTTCTCTTTTTTTCTATTTTCACTGTACCTACAGGTGCTTTACATCCCAAACAGACGCCGCAAATAATTTTGCTAACATTTGACGACTCCGTCAATGACTTAAACAATCAAATATATGACGAACTCTTCAATTCTGGCCGAAACAATCCGAACGGGTGTCCAATATTGGCCACATTCTATGTGTCCCACGAATGGACAGACTATGGTCAGGTCCAAACACTCTATGCAAAAGGTCATGAAATGGCCTCACATTCTGTTACGTAAGTCTACATTCGATTAAATTGTATTTCGATTCTTATGGACGGGTATAACAATTCGATATTTTGTTTATTCTGTTATGTTTTGCTTAAATAAAATGATCTAACAAGTAAGTCTAGGATCACATAAAAGAATACTAGCTTATTAGTTATATACCAGTGGTAGCCAAGGGGGAGGGAGAATAGGCCAACAACCCCCTGATTTTGAAATTCGTGAAAATTTCCCCCTCCCACTGACTTTAGCGCGGAATTTTAATAAAACTAGAAAAAAGCAAAGGGGGGACCAAAGGATCTTTAATACCCCAGTGTTTTGAGAAAAGTATTTTTAAAAATTACCTTCCGTCCCCTATTCCCCCTCCAACTCATTGACTACCCCTGTTATTTACTTATATGTCAGATGACTAAAGAGTACTTAAATCCTAGACTTTCTGTTTAAATAATAGGATTCCGATCAGAATTTAGCCAAAATAGTATTAAATATAGAGTTTTTACAAAATCTATCTGAAGGTTGTTGTTATGCAAGTTTATTATTTAAATAACAAAAAAGTTAAAGGGTATTATACTGTTGTGCATGGCTGAATTTTCTCAATATATTCCACTCGACTTTTAGCCAATTACACAGCAATTGTTAGTTTTATTTTTGTTGGTTTAATAGGCTATACCAGTGATAATGTTGTGTCAATATTTTCATGTCTAGACAATTCAAATACCCTGTGTAGTTTTCATAACACTTCAAAAAATAAAGAGCTCATGTGCTCAGTCGAGTCGGAATTAATTTGAAAGTCAGACCAATTTGAGTGAACAAAAAGAATACAATTCTGTAACAGTTTAGACATAAGTTATGTGACATAACGACAAAAGAATGAATATTAAAACAGATTTTCTCTCTCTTTTGTTTAATACTTAAAATCCACTTAAGCTAAAGAATCGGAATCAGAATATTATTCATAATATGGGTTAAGTTTGTTAAATATAATATTTGAAGTTTAACTATAGAGCAAAAAAAGAAGAAGAAAATAGAATTCAACTATTCTTATATAAATATTCTTAAATCAAATATTTAAACTCACGTTTACTTAAATGTAAAACTTTTATTCAATAACAAATAAATTCTGTTTACAATTATGTACATTAGTAAAAGTAGCCAGAATAGTTACGAACTGTATCTGGGTTATTGTTAAAATTAACATGCTTAAATTCATAGTTTATATTCTAAAGGCGTTGTATTAAAAAAAATTATAGAAAATTGATGTAATTTTTCCCCCTAAGAATTTTCTATGATTTCACTATTTGACTAACCCCTTGGCCATCCCTATCCCTAAAGATGATGTAAAGGATAAACTATCTATAAATAAACATAAAATCAATTTTAGTTTTAAAGCACAGACACAGTGAGAGAGAATTTAATACATAAATGGGTTATTAAATGGAGAGAAAAAATGTTAATAAAAACAAATAAAAAGATCGGAATTCTGTAATGGATTTATAGAAATAAAAATAAATTTACAAAATATTCTGAAAAATATTATTTATTTAATAAAAATAAATGCATTTCTCAACTAAAGGCACAGTTTTGGCGAAAAATTCTCTAAAGAATTATGGCTTAAAGAAATCGGTGGCCAAAGAGAATTACTAAGACTTTATGGCGGTGTCAAAGATGAAGACGTTAGAGGAATGAGAGCCCCATTCCTACAGACGGGGGGAAACACAATGTTTGAAATGCTATACGAATCCAATTTTACATACGACTCATCCCTACCCGTGTATGACATAAATCCCCCGTTTTATCCCTACACACTTGACTATGCCATAAGTCACGAATGTATGATTACTCCATGTCCTACAAAATCATTTCCAGGTATTGTATAATAATTTAATTATTAGTTCCGAATTCGCGAACATATGATTAATTGCTATTAATTATTATATAATATATTTTTGAATTTGAATTTCAAATTTTATTAAAAATTAGTTATTATTTCTGTGTTTGCCTTTAAGACAATTGCAGAATATTTTTTGTACTTTTTTGTTGAGATGTTCTCTCTTTTTGTTTTTACTTTTCTTTTCTTTTTTTTTTCATTCAAAGAATTGTAATTTTTATGATTGAAGTGTTTTTTATGTCGCGATTACTTCATGTAATGATTGTAATTATCGGTAGTTTTATTGCAAAACAAAAACATCAATTGCTTTATTGAAATCATTTGAATTTTTAAGTAATGATAGGAAAGAGTAAATATTTCAGTTTAAATGTCTTAAATTATTTAATTGGGTTCAAAATTGCAATTAGCTCTAAATCATTAAACTGTCAAATTTAAAGCTATACATACGATAGAGGAGAATATATTAAATCCCCCTTAAAATCATTTCTACTAGAACTATAATTTAAAGAACAATAAATCCATATTCTAGTCATTTATTAACAAATTTTGAATATTTTAGATCTAAAATTGTGTATACTGGGTATTTAATGCACTAAACCAGTATAAACTGGTTGAAACCAATTGATGATAGCAACCTAGCACAATTTATTATAATTATTCATTCAGCTGCTATAGAGACAAATGATTGTTCATGTATATTTTTACATTTTCTGTCATTATTATTCATTATTCATGAGAGAATTTTTGCTATTAAAATGCAAAACCAATAAAAATATGCAAGCTAATTTCGGATTCTATATTTTGAGATAATAGTTTTAAAATATCGATAAACTTATTTTAGAATACACTTCAATTGTAAAGCTTAAATGCCCTTTTTCAGTTATTAATGAATTCTAGTTGAATGAAAAAGGGTAATTAACTAATAGGCGTTAAAAATTGACATGGGCTAATTTTGAGAACATTTATTTGTTCAATACCTTGATAATTAAGGCTTAATTCATAAACTTAAACAACTATACAATTGAATACCTGAGTCATATTTAATAATTGTTTTGCCCCCTATGTTCAGGTCTATGGGAGGTCGGAATGGTTATGTGGGAAGACATGAGAGGTGGTCGGTGTTCTATGGCCGACGCCTGTTTCAATCCGAACACAGAACAGACGGTCTATGAAATGGTTAAGAAAAACTTCGAAAGACATTACAATACAAATAGAGCGCCGTTTGGTATATATTTTCATTCGCGTTGGTTCCTAACAGAACACAATAGGAAAGGCTTTCTTAAATTCATGGATGAAATCAATGGCCTGAATGACGTATATTTCACAACAAATTGGCAAATGATTCAGTGGATGAAAGACCCGCAACCTATCAATCGTATCAAACAATTCAAGCCATGGAGTTGTGATTATAGCGATCGACCACAAGAGTGCGATCGACCAAACGATTGTAAGGTTAAGTTCAGGGGCAGTGAGACTAGAGTTTTGAAGACATGCCAACCCTGTCCTAAGACATATCCCTGGCGTGCGAACAATGGGCTGAAAAAAGTTTAGAATTCTTTTTTTTTAAATACAAAAACTTTTTTCGAAATGTTTAGGAAATAATTAAAAGATATTTTTTATAAGATTTCAAAAAAAAATTCTTTACTATTCTCAAGTCTGAAAAGAAAAGAACAATTGATTTGCGATTTACAAAAAAAATGAATTTTTTAAATGAATTTCTACAAAAAAAGAAAAGAAAAAACAAATAGAAGTTATGAGAGAAAACATATTTTTATTATATAATAAAATTTATTTTTCTATTTCTATTAAAAGTATTTTTCAAAAGCATATGAAAAATACTTTTAGTTTTAATGCCATTCATTAGTTATAAAGTTATAAAAAAACTTTTAATTCATATGTTTTTCTAAACATATTATCGCAAATACAACCTTACAATTGATGCCAAACATTATACTCATAGATATGTCGCTTATTATTACCGATTATTATATTTAATTTCTCATAATTTTATTTTTAAATATTTATGACAAGAATTTGTGATTAATTTTATTTTATTACAAAATAAAAGCTAATATTTATATATAAGATATTTATGACAGACTGTTATGTATTTAGAGATTTCATTAGTGATTAGTGAGAGAAACAAAAGTAATTTTTTTATCTCAAAG
>JAQIXY010000135.1:0-11670 GCA_034699165.1 Adoristes ovatus | reverse complement strand
GTTTTTATCTTATTTTAACAATTAATTCAACTATAAATCAATTTTATAGTAAAACCAGTTTTTTATTTAACATTGATTTTAAAATATGATTAAAAATTTGTTTCAATTGTTTAGAAATAGATATTTAATTAATTATTAAATTAATTGTATAAACATTTTTTGATAATAAAATATTTAATTATATTTTGATTAAATTGTTTTTATTTCTAAGAAAAATAGAAAACATTTTTCACGAATTGATTCAAAATATGTAATATATTATTAATATTATTATTATTATTACTTTATTTAAAATATATTTTTTTATTCAAAAAATTTGTTTGACTTCAATATTGTAACCAATTTTGAAATTCTTCTAAAACTGGTTTCAATTCATTTAATTATATATTGAATTCAATGTTGCAGTCAATCAAGTCTTGAAATCCAAACTACTTTTCATTTATTCTTAATTTTTTCCATTTTATTATATAATTTTAAACTTTCAATAATTTTAAAATTCAAATCTTAGACTAATTTGATTTAAGAGTTGAGAAATTTGTTAATTAATTAATATTTAATTGAATAGTGAGTGGTATTAACCGAAACAGTACTTCTCGCGGAAGTATCCGAATATCGCCGCCAATCGCACCAAACAATGAACTCAAACCTATTCTTAGGACCAATACATCAAATGTAATGAAATCTGATTCAGAACCACAACCATTGAATCAAAGCCTAACCCAAAGCCCGACTTCACTTCAAAACAGTTAGTTTTCTTTGATTGAAATAAATTTGATATTTATATTATGAATTAAATTCAGACGTATTGGCGATGAAATGCAATGATTTCGGTAATCAAACGATGAATTTTTCGCATCAATACTACGACTCAAATGTAATTCAAACGATTGATTGATTGATGTATTCTTAATAACAACTAATGAATATTTTTGTTAATGTTTTGCCATAAATAGAATTATTTGTCTCATATGAATAAATGTCAACAAATGAACAAAAATCCAATAACTGTTAGCCAACCAGTTATGGGTTCGACTAATGTTTGTGTTGGGAGCGGTCACTCGACCTCAACGTCAACAACAGCTGTCACTAATGGCATGACATATGCAAACTTCAACACTAACTCTATTAGCAATTCTAGAGCTTCTCTCGAAGACCACGGCGTCGATGTCGGACGTGTCAGTCCCAGCACTAGCAGTAATGACAGCAGAAAATCGAGATATAGTTCCGCCAGTTTGGACAGTGGACGGGGAAGTGATACCAAAGTATGTTTACATTCAAAATGTCTTAAAAATAGTGATCCCAAAGAGCATATGGTGTCTGAGTTAGTGTCACTCCATTGCATTGGTGTCTAAATATTGTATAATTGCATGAAAACAACACAACACAACATACAGTATCGAACAAATCGAACTGACTTTAGATTTGCTGCCATTTTATTTCTGATTTAATATCAAAATAAACAATATGTCATTCTCTTAGTCGATAAATGCTATCTATTGTTGCAATTTAAAGAATCAGAACAATGTGACCAGGGTATAGGCTATATCTGAGGGCTAATATTTATAAAATGATTTAATTTAATGAATAATTTTGTATTGAATAATAATATTTTTGTCATAACTGTTAATCAATAACTAATTATTCGGCAAAATATTTAAATTTAGAAAATAAAGACCATTTAAATGGTTATCGAATCAAACGATTACTTTTAAAATTGATCGTCACTTCCATTCAATTATTACATGAATATCAAACAAATAGTTACCGGGGGCTAAATTATCAATTAGAAATTTTTACAAAAAAATACGCAAATTGTCATGAATTGCAATTTGCAATCATTTTTAAAATATATCCAAATTATAATTCAAATCAATGATTGCGTATAATAAATGATATTATAGTTACGCAAAGATATTATTTATTAATTCTGGATCTTTTGAAACGATATTTTTAATACTTTTTAGTTTGTCTTTTGCTATAAATAAAGAAAGCATCCGAACATATATTCTAATGTAAATAATTTAACCCCTGAGATTAAGGGGAAAATTAATCTATTTAGACATGAACAATAATAAACTGACCCTGGAGACCTTCAATACCTACAATGTAGAAATATTAGAATATGCCAGAGATGGGAAACTATAGTAGGTTATTTTTCTGCTTGAGCTTAGGGGTTTAGGGGATAGCAGTACAGGCTCCAATTTTTGAAGTGGATATCCCTGACTGTAACCCCCTTCTCCATCCCTGGTATTCGCTCTCAACCAAATTTCGATCTCATACTGAAACTATTGATAGATTCCATGAATTATCTAAACCATTCAATACGCATATTAATTATTAACAATTAATGGTAAATCAATAAAAGTTCAATTCTATGTAATTATTTTGAAATTCAGATTGAATTTCAGTGAAATAATAGTGAAGTAAACAGGATAAATTTTGATAAATAATTTCAATTGGTTACATAAATTGTGCAGGATATTAAAGCTTAATTTCAATCATAAATAAATAATTTGGTGAATTACTACCGGTTTATCCCCTTCACAGCCATATGAGGATTGTTTGATCAAAATTTTTATAAATATTTGTTATAAAATTATTTCGATTAGACATTTAAAATAACTACACAATCAGTATTTGATTAAATGTTTTGCCACTAATTCTCTGATTCGAACCCTTTATGCACCCTTTGCCATTTTAGTGACTATTCTTTGCCTGAAATCTATTATAAAATCTGACTTTAAATATCAAAACAGACTTCGGGACAATCACATCGGGTGTCAGTCCATAGCTGTGAGTCATTGGGCTCTTCATCGAGTAATAAAGACAACTATAACCGCAACTCTTCTTCGTCTTCGAGTATTGGCAGCGGAAACAGCGTTACTCTCGACTGCGATATCAATACAATAAGTACACTGTCGGCCACCGAAACGAACACTACACCAGTAAGTGTTGGCCACTCTATTACAGGCCCTCTCAGTATTCCCGAAATGGTTTTGCATGGAATCGCTGTAAGAGTTTTTGTTTTTTATTTATTTTAATTTTATTTTCTTATAAATTATTTTATTCACAAATTCATAAAATTATTTTAACTCAACTTTCGAAGTAAAAGTAGATTATATTGATTTTCATTCACCACTCCTCTCCCCTTCAGTTCCATAAAATAACATTCAATTCTAAAAGAAAAATGAGTGAAAACTTTTTAGAAATTTATTTATTCTATGCTCTAATCCTCAGAATAATTCTGTATTCAAACCAATAGACAAATATTTATTAAATCGATCCATAGATACACTCCTTTAGTATTGGCTGCAAATAAATGGAAATTTATATAACAATATTTAGACGATTCCAAAGAATTTTCAATTAATTCGAAACAAAAATCGAAAACTTCTTGAATTGAATTATTTTTAGGTTTAGTTTTGAATAAATAAAATTATTTTTACATAAATTAGTGTAACTTATGTTCAAAAGTTGATTATAAAGAGCTTAAATTTTTATTTTTGACTCATTTTACGATTAATAACGAAAACTTTTTTATTCATTCGAGAACTCCATATATATAACAATGAATTTTTAATTATTTTCGCTGAGATTGGGATTAAAATAACTTGGATTTTGTCTTTAATGCGAAATATTGTGTAATGTGTCAGTCATTTGTCAAATGTTTAAAATACTAATAATTTAAATAATGATGCGATTTATAGCCTATAATAATGTTTTACTATAATTCCAGTCACAGCAGAAATTATTTCAATAGTAGTGTCATTTTATTATAAATAATTCCAATTAGTTGTGGAATTTTCACCAGAATTATAGTTTTATTTCTCGTAGTTTAAAAATATTTTAGAATAACATAAATGAGTGAAAATAATTATTCAAAGACTCATTATTTTTTGTAGACTTGTATTTATTTTGATTTCAAGAATATCCCCAAAACTTTCCCAAACTTTGAATACGAAAAAGAGAATCGTTTAAGAATTGCTAATTCAATGCCGATTCACATCAGAATATTTTCTATTTTAACACAAATTTTTGAGAAAATTAAATGTTATCTGTTGTCAACTTATTGAACATTTATATTCAATTCGGGACACATTCGCTATTCCTTTACATTTTCAACAGAATTTTGTTTATAGAGTTGAAGAACTTTTGTTGATATTCTGATTGTATGCGTGAATATTATGATTCGCACAAATCATGTCAGAGCTCCTAATTGGCAGTTGTGCTCAAACATGTGATTTAATATTTGAATTAAATTAACTCACTTTAGTTGAAAAGTTGTTTAATAACAAGTTTTATAGGATTCTTAATATTCGAGTTTAACTCACAATAAGTGATGACTTTTATTGTTTACATTCTTTTAATATACTTATAGTTTGTTGTATTAATTGAGTGTTTAATTAGTATTTTTTCGTATTTCTATAAATCTTTTTAATTTCTATAAATTTTAATCCTTTGAGTCATTTTGAAGTGATTTTAATAATCAATTTGATTTGTGTTTTGCCATAAGTTTAATATTAATTATCGAAATATTAGTTAATATATGACAAAAATAGAATGAAATTTATGAATAAAACTATTTATATTCAAATGTTTTCATTGCGTCTAATATTCGACGATTGCATAAATGTTTTGTCAAAAATTGAAGTCAAATAAGTGCAGATGTGATACAGCACTGGAAGTGCTTTTTACGCAAATATTTCCGAATGCAATGTCAGTCAGATGTCAGTACAGATACGTCAATGCACTCAATGCTTGCCTCACATTCTCGACTACAAAAACTTGAATGCATTCACTCCTTATGTTCTCCAAATTGAGTGAACACATCCAACACATCCCTCAAAGTCCTGTTTCATAAATAAGTCGAATACAGATCTTTAATTGTATTGATTGGATATAAAATCCACTCATTTTTATTCAATGACTTCACACAAAATTATATTCAACTGAGAAAATGTGCGAAATTTGACAAAACTGTGAAACGGTTTGGAATAAGTTATGGAATTTTGACAACATTTGCATTCGTCTAATAATTCTTTAGTAGTTATGGTGAGAGAGAATTGAAATTCACTTTTACTCAACTTTTTATTATTACTGACATTCGTTAGACAAAAGCATAATTAGGTTGAAGTGATATATAAAATATTTGTGTCAATACAGTAGATAAACATTTATATTATTCGATATTAATATTTAGAGAAAATATTTCATTTTATTAGTTATTCTATTAATTAGTTTTTGTTATTCAAAATCACTGATGAGTTACTCAATAGTGTATACATTATATTAATGTACAGTATATTAAAAGAAGGATTGAATTCATTTCTGGCAAACAATTCATTACATTTTATTAATTGATATTCATTTACAAATCAATTACTCGAAAGAATTTTAATTTAATTGAAATTATTAATGAAATATTAGTTATTTCCCTAATTTAAGGATAATTTAAAGTTTAGATGCAATCGATGTAATTGTGGTTTTAAATAGTTTTTAATGAATTAATTAAAAGAAAGCAGATTTTAGATAAATTATTTGGTAAAATGAGTTAAATCTATGCAAATGACTGATGAGTTAATTATAAATTATCGAAATTTTATATCTTTTATATATTAATTTTGAACTTAAACTTGAAATTTAAATTTTAAATGTTTTCAAATATTTTCAATGATATCTAAATATCAATCAATACATAGCTTTCGAAGAAATTAATTCAATAATAATCTGAAAATTTATATTTTAAAAACTTTCCAGAATTAGTTGAATACAATTAAATGAATGCCATTTCATAATAGTGTTTAATATTATAAAGAATTACAGTTTTATTGTTTTTACTGATTGATTCTCTATTCTTATACAGTCTTTATTGCATTTCATTGTGTTTATTGTGATTTGAATTTACAAAAAATGAATATTTATTATATTAGAGACTGAAATGTGGCAAAAATTAAAATTATTGTATAATAAAAACATTTATAAACGTTGGGAAAAACAAATGAAATTAAAGGAAACTAATAGAAACCCTAAAGCCATTCATTGCCTTATTTGTCATCCATTATATCGACTATTTTAAAGCATTCAATTAATTGATTCTTTATTTGCATTCATTCGATAATATTTTTATTATTTTATTTCTATTCTATAAAATGGCCTTAAGTTAGAAAAGAACTAAACCTTACGATAAAATAGAAAACAATCGAATTCCAAGATTTTCTCATTCCATTTCAGATATAAGACCGGGTACTCTATTTTATCACTTTTCTTCAAATTAATTAATCCCTAGTCTAAAGTAACCCCTGTCTAGTTATTAACTAACCCATTGACAACGATTTTTCAAATCCCGATTAAACATATCTTTTAATCAGTGCTACACAAGTGTGTATTGAGCCCGGAATCCCCCCCTTTCCCGAAAAAATCTCTAACATTAAGTCTACGGAAGACAAGCACTGATACAATTGGGAAACAATTTGGCCAGTTCGCTATTTTACACTCTTTGCCCCCCCTCCCCTCTCTGTGGTTTTAGACATTGCGTATCACTGATTCTAATTATATGGTGTAATATATCACAAAATAATTAGTAATAAAAATAATGGAATAATCACTAAATGATCCGAAACAAAGATGAGAATCGCATCAATTTATCCGTTGTTTCTATGGAAACATTTTATCGGACATCCGGTGTCTTAACATTCATTAATTCATTCGATATAATAATGAATAGTCAGTTATCGACGAACTGGATATCAAATAATTTGATTCAAATTATATGATTATTAATTTTATTAAGATATCAAACCTAATTGATTGTAAATCCAATTGATTTTAGAAATTATTGCATATATAAGGCATTATCGAACAAAAATTCATATCCAGTTTTCAATTTTAAAAAAATAATATTTTATTCACTTCTCTGAATATACAGAGTATTTAAATTATAACACTAAAACTGTGAATATTTTTAATTAATTCCATTTGACTATTGAATAAAATATTTGTATATGAATAACAATTTTTTTCTTTTGACAAAAAAGTAAATTTTTAAGCAATTATTTATTAATTTTAATGATTTGATTACAATTAGTGATTATAATTGAAAAACTATCAAGGTAGTGTAAACTATATAACTTATGTTTGTGAACAGGTCTTTGCGCCAACTTTTACTAAAATCAAGTTTTTGCTCAAATTCTTTTAAAATATAAAATCAAATAAATTAATAATTCATTTTAAATTTAATTATACGAAACAATTTCATTAATAGGACGAAGAAATAATTCATTCGTGGCTCTCAAGAATCCATTTCGAAGAATACACTAATAATTTCATTGAAGCCGGTTATGATATGCCCACCATTTCAAGAATGACACCCGAAGTAAGACTTGTTTATTCGAAATAATAAGAAATATTAATTACTTGAATTCAAACAAATTTCATTAGAGAAGTGTTTATACATTTAGTAATTGTTTTAATCACAAAATTCTGTTTATTAGTAGGATTTTAATAGAATACCACTTAATTAATTGATGATAGGCTCATATTTTAGTACAACAAATACAGTACAGTAATCGACGCTTAAAGATATTTTGATTAAATATTAATGTTTTGTTATACAAAATAAATTGATATAAATATATTCCAAATAAGATTATTATATTATTATTGTTAATGCAGACAATATATTATATTCGAGATAGTATTTACATAATTATTAATAACAAAAGAAAATGTTTTTAACGACTTATAATAATTTAGTTTTGAATCATTATTTGACTTTAAAAGGATATGTTTTACTGAAGGCCTCATTCTATTCAATCTTTCAAAAGATGCTCAAAAACATTGAAATCTAATTTTTGTTTTCTCAAAACATATTAAACTTAAGTTTTATTGAATTAGAAAATGATTTGTTCCAAACTTTTAAAAATTATGAGAAATATTCTACATCTTAGTAGAAGTCATGGGATCAATAAAGAGTATAACTAATGATATTCTGTTTGAACTCTATGTTGTATCAGATGCTGAGTCTAGACTCTAGACATCTATTTTGGTTAACATAAATGCGCTTCAATTAGTCGATACTTTAAACATATATTTTTATATATAAAGGATTTGACAGCAATTGGTATAACAAAACCGGGAAAAAGACAAATATTGAAAACTGAAATCCAAAGACTGAGTATTGCCGACGGAATTCCAAATTTCAAACCCGTAAGCAATTAATTGCAAACACTTTCAAAGAATTCCATTCACTCATAACTATTTGATTGATATCTTTAAGAATACTCTAATCGAATGGTTAAAGTTATTGCGTTTAGAAGAATATTTCACGACTCTGTGCCAACAGGGATATGATTCAATAGATAGAGTGACTGAGTTGGCCTGGGAGGACTTGGAGGAGGTCGGCATCAGGAAATTGGGTAATATATGAGTTTGACATTGAAATGAATACAATTTAATTATATATTTATGACAATTAGGCCATCAAAAGAAGATAATGTTAGCGATTAAGAGGATTCAAAGCGTTAACAATAATATGAGTCGTTCTTCAGTTTCGAACTCATCCAATAACCTAACGCTGCCTTTGGTCTACAATAACATGAGTTCGTGTCCGGACATTGTGACCCGTCCTCACAGCTATCAAATGCCAGTCAACGGCCAATTTCCAGACACTGTTCCGATCAAAATGTTCGCTCCGACCAAATCGACGCCTTCGCCCACCACTGAAAAGCCTGTAACCCCTCAGTTGAAGACTTTCCAACAGTTGCCGAATAATAGTTTTATGTTTTGCCGACAAAGAAGTGAAGGACCCTATTATGGACTCGTCTCTAACGACGCACAAAGTTCTGCCTTTCAGTCCTCTCGCGGAAGATCTTTAGAGAGTTTAGATAATAATGAAAGCAATTATTATCAGATGTATTGCGCAAAACAACAACAAAGACATGCATTCAATGCATTTCCCAAACAAATCCAGTTTTGTGACAATGACAGAGACAGTGACCAAATCCATGGCTACGAAACCGACAGTGAATTAATTAACAGCTACGCCAACAGTAGAAAATGTTTGTTTGAAATCGATGGAACGGCAACTTTACACAGACCTAAAGGTCTAATTAAAGCCAAACCAATCGCCAAAATAGTGGCGAAGACCAGACAAACGGATCCAAATTTAATGAACCATCAAATGTATTGCAATGAACCGCAAAAAACTAATTCATTTGATAAACGATTCGAACCAATGACTCAAACGGAGACTAATTTGCAAAACACTTACATTTGTGACGACAACGAAACCAACAATTATTTTCAGGACATGTCTTCACAAATGTATTCAAGTCTTAAGCGAAAGAAGACTCCGCCGCCACCGCCCAAACGGGTCAACTCAATGCGCAACAACACAAACAACTCTCCTATATATTCGGGGGCAGGTATTCCATCGTTTAGTCCAAATCAGCATTCAGTACATCGAGAAAGTTATCAGGACTTTCAGGAACAGGTGTTTGCCTCGTGTGTCAAGAGTTTGACTTCTCGTTTCTCGATTAACAATAATAGCGATGACTTGAATGCCAGGCAATCAAAAGAGAGTGTCGACTATTCCAATGACTTTCCGCCCCCGCCTTCGCCCCTGTCTTTCAATGAATGTCAAAATTATAATACATTACAGCGAAGGAGAGACAGCGATCGGGAGTGCAATATATCGAGCAGTTCTTCCACCGAATCAATGCCCTTCGCAAATGACAACATCGGAACTATTAAACAGCGCGTCAACAGTGAGTTTGCTCATAGAGACAGAGACATGCCTTCGCCCACTTCATCGTTCACATGTTCAGCCACTTCTTCGATGACAAGTTCTCCTTCATCTGCAACGCATCAAACCATTGCTAATAGTATTATAAGTGAAGACATTTCGAACAAAAATTCAGGTCTTTATAAAAATTAATTTTTAATTTATTTATAGAATCTTTGAATTAATGTTTAATAATTTGATTTTATTGGACAGACTCTAAAGTATTTATGAAAAGCTTTTCGCCAACAAAGCACACGAATCTTCAATCGTTTGACAGTAACGACAGGTATGACTGAATACTAAATTCTATACTAAGTTGTATTGAATTTTAAATTAACACAAATTAATGAATAAATTATAGATTAACTCTTAGAACGAATGTTGTTTCGCCCGAATCGGCTAAACCTATAAGAGCTGATCCATTGGATGATATCGAGACAATGTTAGTGAATCTGTCGAATCAACTCGACTTAATGCTGGAAAACGATAATCACAACAAACGTAATAATTAGTGTTTCTCTGAACAAAAGGTTTAAACAAAACCTTTAGTACAAAATCAAAATTTTAATTATGAATCAAATTGAGTCAAAACTTGAGTGATATATATATTGAGACCATCAAAACGTTTTATATTTACAGTTTTAGAACTATTTGTAGTCATATTTGAATTCGAAACCTAATTATTTTAGAATATCTTTTTAGATAACAAAATAGTATTTTTCTAATTAAACCAATAATAGTTGTAATTATTACTAGTCTTTAATCTAACGGCTGTACAGGTTATGAATGATTGGCATTTAGTTTTATATCCGCTTTAAAACAAATTATGTTAATATTGAATATCATTTTTCAGTAATTTTTTATTAAAATATTTAATAAACAATATCTAGAAATCAAAACATCTCATGAATTAAGTTTAGTATTTCTATTCATTTTAATAAATTTCCGATTTTTTAACAAATAAACCCCCGAAAGGGTAAACTTTTATTAATTATTGATTGGGATCTCAAATATTAAAAATACAAATGAAAGCTAAATACAGATAATTGCAAAATAGCTTCTATTGAATGAATAATAAAACTATAAAAATTACATTAAACTAATAATTGACTTAAGCTTTCATTTATATCTATTAATAATTGATTTTAAGAATACTTTAAATACAATTTTAAAGATAAGCACAACTTTAAGTATTAAATATTAACTAGGATTAAATATTCAATGATTTTTCCCATTATTTAGTTGTAATAATTATTATATAAATCTCTTTTCATCTAATCATATATTCTAGACTTGAGATAATGTAAAACTATTTTTCTAAGAAAAAGTATGACAAAAGACAAACAGACAGACAAACAAACCTTAAACTCAATCTAATTGTCAGTACATTTAAATGAAAGCTTATGTCGAATTTGATTAGACTATACAAAACAATTCCTGATATAATAAATCAATAATCGATTTGAAGTTAAATTTTATATAAAAAAATGTTTTATAAAATCTTAAATTTTTATCTGAAATTTACTTTTTATGAAATTTTATTATAATATAAGTCCAAACACAAGATTGCATTCATGTTATGCACATTAGTATTAATACATTTTAGTATAAATTAATTGAAAACATTATTTCAATTAAGAAGTTTCCTAAAAGTTGTTATTAAAAATTAAAATTTTGCAAAAAAAAAAGACAAAACATTTTATTAAAAACATTAAAGTTTTTGAGAAAATAATTATTAATATAAAAATATTTATAATCATTTGAAAAGTTTTATATAAACTCTGTTTAGAATTTTTAATAATTGAGTATTAATTATATTCTTTTGTATGTATTTTGAAATTTTATTTAATCAAAAAGAAAACGATTAATGTTTTAATTGAGCCGTAATT
>JAQIXY010000134.1:0-11675 GCA_034699165.1 Adoristes ovatus | reverse complement strand
TTAAGTTTTAGCGGAGTTTTTCAGAATTTAGGTTTAATATATATCGGTTTTACCCATTGGTTATTAATCAGTGATCACCAAGGTAGGCCGAGTCAAGGCTGGGGGTATATCCAAATCTTCTAAACAGGGGGATTTAGTTATTACCCTCCCCCCATTGGTGATACCTATTATTGACTTTAACAGAATCCCTTGTGCTTTATATGCTTCTAATTAAATGAATGGGTTTATGGTTTTTTCCAATTCAGACGAAATAAATACTTTAATTTCAATTAAAAAGTGTCAAACAATTCAATTGCAAAGTTGTGTCTCTAATCAGGCATTTGTTCGCTAATATTATCAGTTAATTATCATTTTATTAGCCAAAACACATCTGTATTATAGAACAAAACAAACGAATTTTTTTTATTAAAACTTAAAAATTAATATCGATTTACTTCATTAAGAAACTAATTTGCCGTAGTTTTAAGTGTTGTTACATAATTTAATTACATACAGAAGTTGGTCGAAGCGCTTGTTGTAGCTAATTTTAATCTGGCAAAAATTCTTTATTTAGCATAAAACCCGCATTTACTAGTTATATGATTGATAATAGAACCCACGCATTAAAATATTTATTAAATCATAGTTAAGATAGGATTTTCACAGACTTTTAGTCAACAGTGAATCTGATAATCAAAAGATTTGTAAATCAAATATAATTTGCTTTCTATTCGTATTTAGATTTAAATTTTATGCATTATTAAGAAAATCAATTGTCTTTATATTATAATTACTTACTATAGTCTCATATAATTATCACTGAAATTAAATGAAATTTAATAGCATTTGGTTTATGATTTCAGGCATACAATTGAGTTATACTGTATTTTCTTTTTTCTCTCAAATGATTCATTGGTTTAAAAATAATTCGACAATTTATTAATTGAATGAATTGGTAAAAAACCTCCGATTTTATTACTAAATATTCATTTATTTACGAAATAAGTTTTTCTTTACATTCAATTTCTATAGTTTTTCTTTCAATTCTATTAAATGAGTTAATGAATAGCTTTTGCAATGAATGAAATCAATAGATCATTACATAAGTTCTTAAATTAAGTTAAATATCTATATATTTATAAATATTTGATTAATATGTTTGGAATCGATGTATAGAATCGGTTGAAATCATTTGACTTCATTGATAATATATAATCATTTTTATCAAAATATTAATGTTTTTTGAATTAAAACTATAATTCCATAAAATAGAGAGTTTTTTGTGCGTAAATGAAAGTATGAGGAAAATACATATCGTTTGAAGCAATCACTCGATATTCCTTTTCCATTGTTTCGGTAAAACACACGTCAGTAACAGTTTTCCTCATTGTTTAACTTCATTTACATTAAGAGCCGACACAACATTTGAGGCTTAAATTAATTGTTGACTAAAAACAGATTAGAATAAAATTTATTGATTATGTTATTAACGCCAATATTTTTGACAGGACTCTCATCTTCTCCCTCATCGGTCACATTAACCCGTTATAACTCGAGACGTTCGAGTCTGGACTATAACGACGCCGACTATTCTCCTTCAAAGGTATTAAAGTTCGAAAATCCTATTTAATTGCTATTATTGTATATTAATTATAATCTATTTAGACTATAGTTTTGTTTTATCTAAATATTTACTCATTTCTGTCAAATATTATGAATTTTTTTAGTTAGTTTTGTTTTTTTAACATAAAATATATAAAATTAATTTTCTTTCATATATAGAATCATTTATTTGACTAAACATTTGTAAACATTTTATTTGAATTATTTTTTTTAATGTTTCGATTAATTATTGATTTAATAATAATTGAATTGATTTTTAAAAAATTCTATTGAATATTAATAACTATTTGATTTTAGTCTTTGAACTAATATACGATAAAATTGTAATGTTTTTACTCTTAATTTTATCGATTAATTAGTTATAGATTTAATTAAGTCTTTGGTCTTTATTTAGTTTGATTCTCCTTATCCTTGAATTAATGGCTCATTTGATTAATGTTTTATCGAAAATCACCAAAAGTTGATATAAGACTGCATTTTATATAAGCATTAAATTAATTGTAAACAGTATTGATCTATATTTGAACAATCAATTTGTTGCTAATATTGACCCAAATTATTCAAAAATCTTTTGTAAAACTTTCCAAAAATTAGTCAAAACTGTAGAGAAGACCAGATTTAACCTACTTTTCCAATCGTTGAGCACTACTTAAGCGAATTTCAAGATTACATTATTTATGTTTACCTATATTTTATCCATAGACTAATTCAAGGTTTGACTTTCTATTTAGTCGAACAGAAAGCGTATGATTTTAACAACAAGTGATGAGAACTAACATTTTGGCACAACTTGTGCTTAACTATACTTTACAAGAGTTTTTCCATTTAAAAATGTTTTGCAACAAAACAAACTGCGAGTGCTTTTCTAAAATTAACTTTTTTCAAGACTTAACATTTAAAGTAATTTTAACCTCTTTTGGCACAAAAACTCTATTTAAGACTCTGTTGTGTTCACAACATATTTACTGAAAAGCAATGAATTTTTAGTCAATAGCTTGTGTTAAGAGTTTTGCGTAAATAAAACTTTTTTTATGCGTCAATTCATGCCATTATTCATATATTCTTCGAATGCATAATAAAATCCTGAACTAAATGCTAACAAAAGTAAAATATTTTATTTTATGAGCTTATTCTCACTTATCAGAGGATATTATCTTTATATAAGTAGTAATTACAATAAGAAAACAATGAAAATAAGTTTGGTTTCAATTTTAATATCAAATATCGTTAACCTCTTATCAAATTCTCGTAAAAATATTTTTATTCGCATTTTGTTTATCAATATTTGATTGCGTAGTCATTAATAATAGAGATTTCAATTGCTTTTATAAAACATTTTATTTATTTAGTATTAATTTTATAAAAGAAATGACTTTTACTATCATTTAATCACATTTATTGTATTACATTAATAGTGTTCAACACCAGTGGCCGGACTCACAAATTTAGGCAATACTTGTTATATGAATTCTGTACTCCAAGCCCTTTACGCCACTCGACAGCTCAGAGATTATATATCAAATGGCAATGAATCGGGAACTCTATTCTCCGGTCAATATATAATACATTGCTTTTATTGACAATAGGTTTTGACACAATGTTTAATGATTAGGTTTGTCGCGACTATTCAAAGAAATGGGTGCAAACGTACGCTCCGGTTATGTTAATCCCTCTTCATTTAGATCACTGTTTATTCAATATCAGCCAAAGTTTAGAGGATATGAGTAATTAAATGATTGTTCGGACCATTAATTAATTGTTTACTAATTATTTAAATGATCTAATCTAATAGACAACACGACGCCCAGGAGTTCTTGAGATATCTAATCAATGGCTTACACGACGAGGTGAACAAAGCTAAGAGAAGACCAAAGACTAAACTCATTGAACGTTAGTTTACTTATTATACAATACTAGTGAATATGAATTGAGTTTTAAATTTATTTTCACAGCAAATACATCACAAGAGGCGTGGAATCAATACAAAGGAGTTATAGACGATTCACGACTCATAGACTTGTTTGTCGGACAGTTTTCTTCAGTCATTAAGTGCACTGAATGTAGTAATACCAGCAGTTGTTGGGATCCCTTTTGGGACTTATCTCTACCGCTGCCCAGAAATAGGTTTTCATATTATTTTTATTGATTTTTTGCGCATATATTCATATATTGTCGTCAATACAGAAGTCGATGTGATATCGAACGATGTGTTGAAGAATTCACTGCTCAAGAAGTGCTCGACGACGACGAACAGCCGGTTTGTCATCAATACAGACATTATTGCATTGATTATTAATTTTAATGTTCGATAAATATTTTATTGCAGTTCTGTTCGCGTTGTAAACGCCATCGAAGGTCTACAAAACGGTTAACAATTCAACGCTCGCCTCAAATACTAATATTTCGTAAGTATTAATAAAATTGAATTCTTATTCGCAATAAATTATTTGAAAAACATTTGGTTATGTTTTAGCAGTTTTTGCAAACATTTAATCAATAAATTTATAATTATTTAAAATATTTGAAAATAGACTTAAAAAAGTTCGCAAACGACGGATTTAAGCTCTCGAGTCAAGACATAAGTGTCAATGCGACCATAAATATGGATTCAAAGACATACCATTTGTATGCGTGTGTCTGCCATCACGGATACTCATCACGTAGTGGTCATTACACCGCTTACTGTCAATACGACAACAAATGGTTTCATTTCAATGACGAAAGGTATTTAACTATACATAACATAATACTGTAATTATGTAATTAAAAGGACAAACATTTGAGTGTTTATTATTTAATGTTTGTTTAGAGTAAAAGATGTGACGGATTCGTTCAACACCTCTCGACTCAGTGACGCTTATGTCCTGTTTTATCATCAAAGAAACGATTCGATCAACTATTCTTCGAGACTTTAAGCATTGGTCAGTAAAGTCAGAAGAATTGAATCTAAACTAACATTAAATTAAAATATTGTGCAACCATTGCAACGAACACTAATAAAAGTAATGTTTCAAAAGTGACTTCAATTCTCTATTAATGACGTTCCACAACAACAACAATTCAATTATTTTAACTACTGTTCAGCAAATTAATAGACTCTTTGAACAGATTTCTAATTTTAAATATAAAACACAAAAATGTTTAATACTTTTCTGAAGTTTTAAAAGCAATTCAATTGCTTTTTATTTATGTTCTTTTAAATTGATTTGCAATTAATATTGAAGTTATTTATAAATTTTTAGTATTTTATAAGTTCTAAACTACAGTTAATTTTGATTTGCTTTTTGACATTAATTTAATTAATATTTTTTTTAATCACAATTAAATTACCGGTGAATTCATAATTATCTTATATATATATATATTATAAATATATTGATTGCAATGCAAACTAATCTTTAGATGAAATTGTTTAACAGTTTTTAATTAATATAATAGATAATTGAGTTATATATTAGTGTTTATTTTAAAAATGTTTTAAAAATTGTTGAGTTGTAAAAAATAAATGAATTAGTTTTCAATACTATTTGTTTGACTTAATTTATTCTCGGTTTGGACATAGAAGGCAACTAAAGCCTGCTTAAGAGTAATCTAACGATTCTATTAATAATAACTTAATTTATTATTTGATAAGTTTTGTGCTAAAAGCCTTATATTCTATAAGATTTGTCTATTCTATTGTCAAATTATATTGAAATTATCGATAGAAAATGGTATACCCGGACGGTGTAGAGAGACTTATAATTTTTATTTACCCTAAGTTTTCACGACATATCAATTATAAAATAAATCATTAATCAAATAAATATCAATTTTCTAGTATTGCTTTGGTCTTTGCAGAGCAAGTATTTGATAGATTTCAAAGCGTTTTAACTAATTTGTTAAATCTCGCGATTGAATACAATAGTTGTTTATAATATAATACAAAAGTTAATACAAATATTTAAAAATTGATTCAATGATAGATATTTATTATTGAATGTCTAACCAATGTATAGCAAATCTTAATTCATTAATTTAATTCAAACCGACTTCTTATAAATCATTTACATTTAAAATAATCTCAAGTATAAGAAGATTTAAGCAAATTCTCAAAGAATGCCTGCAAAAAGAATAGACAGCAATACTAGCATTGGTTTCCCTGAAGTGCCACAAAAACAAACCAAAAAAGAAGAGATAATAAGAGATGAATCGAAACAAATCGAGGAATCGATTGGAAACGTTTGTTGTCTTTTGATTTTATGTGAAAAGCACTCGAAAATATGTGTTTCAAGAATACCTTCAAAAGGAGTTTGGTTTCCATTTATTATATTTCACTTAAATGACTCCTGGATTACAAAAGCCAAGGAATTACTTAAACAGATATTTGATTCAAAATCAGTCGATTATGAGAGTCTTGAGCCGAAACTCATTAATGTATTTCGTATACAATTGCCTAAAATCATTGATATTTTTGTGACTCGACTCACATTTTTTGTCAAACTTATGGACAGAGAGTCTAAAGAATCGAAATGTTGTCAAAATAGCGGTAAATACCAATGGATTGGCGTTCAAGAAGTTCTTAAAAACGATTTGGATTACAGTTGGGGTCCAGAAGTCCAACAATTTGTCGAAGCATTGAATGAAAATAAAGACAACATTGAAATGAAAAAAATGAATGAATACGACATTAAGGATGCGATCAAAGACTTTATGAATCCTACAAACGATTGCAAAACAAAAGAACAAATGATGATTAAGAGTTCACGTTTTGAAAAACCAGAGATTTCACTACTTTATGAGACATTTGTTCGGCACTGCTTTCCCTCTCAGTTCATGACATTCACGTCATTCAAAATATTCTGCAAAAGAATTTCATTAAAAAGCGATTTCGTTAAAACTTTTCGTTCGTTTGATTGCAGACACAGTTCTTACTTAACATTCAATGACTTATTGTTGGGGTTGGCAGCCATGGACCCGGCCTCCGAGCACGGGGGTAAAGTGGGTCAGCTTAGATTCACTTACCTGTTGAGATACTACGACTCAGATTCGGATGGATTGCTCTCACATTCAGACATCTGTGAAATGATTGTCGACATTCAGAATAACTCAACCAATTCTCGGTACAAAACCCTTTACGACACTAATATCTCTTCGGTCGCAAACTATGCCAAACAAGTGATTGATTTGAACGGCTCTGACAACAGATTATCTATCGAACAGTTGACTAAAGCCATTGGAAATCTTAAATTTCGTGGAACTTCTGAACTCTTTCGGACTTCGGGACCAATTCTTAGACTTTTGTCACTTCGAATCGCAACTCATAGTCAAACCGAATACACTTCAGTAGCTTTGGTTCGATATAACAAATATGAGACTTATTGTGAAAATTGTATTCAAAGGACGTATAAAATCTCTCCTAATATTTATAAAATGAATTCAAACGGAGAAGTCTTGGACTTTGAAATATTAAGCACAGAATCTATAAATGGTTTTGAATTTGGCACTGATTTAAGTGATACAGAAGTTTTCAATTTGGCCAAAGATATGGTGAATCGAATTAATAAACTTTATTTGTATCGATTCGGAGAAGCAGTTTATGACAAACAAGAGATCGACAATTGGTTTTGTGAGTCGAAAAACGAACTCTTGAATAAATTGCTGTCCCTTTGCCGCATATGTAAAGAACTGTTCGAGAAGGAAGACCGAGTACTTCGAATTTCTACCCCCTGTTATATCATGGGTGACATTCACGGCAATCTCAAGGATTTAATTATATTTTCGAATGGCTTTTGGCGAACGTCTCCTTTAATTAATGAATCGAATTATCTCTTTCTCGGCGATTATGTCGATAGAGGACAGTATGGCGTAGAATGTATAGCATATTTGTTTGCACACAAACTTATAGCCCCCACAAAATTCTGGTTATGTCGGGGCAATCATGAAGTCAGAGCACTGCAAGAGTACTTCACTTTCTATAGCGAATGTACCGAAAGTTATAGTAAACAGCTTTGGAATGAAATAAATGATGTTTTCGATAGACTACCAATCGCTGCCATTGTCGACAATAGATTATTCTGCAGTCACGGGGGTATCCCTACGTCCATTCGTTCGGTTGAAGTCTTGCGAACAGTGCCCACAATTTTAAACGAACCACAGAAACAGTGTCCGCCCGTTTGGGAAGTGCTTTGGAACGATCCGATGGCCGAACAAGAATATAAGGCATTGTCTGAATTCGAAAGATTAGAAAACAGTAAACAAAATGGATTTATCCCTAATATCAAAAGAGGAACCGCTTATTACTACACAGAAATAGCAGTCAATCAATTCCTCGAACACAACAAATTGCAATTCATATTTAGAGGTCACGAATGCATTAACACCGGCTATAAATTCTTAATGAATGGCAAAGTCATCACTATTTTCTCGACTTCTCTCTACTGTAATCAGAGAAATGAAGCCTCGATTCTATTCGTTAATAACAGCAAAATCAGAGTCATTAGAGTTCAAACATTTCAATAGTCGTCACTATTTAAAAAAAATATTTAACTAAAATATAAACTAAAATAAAATAATTTTTGTTTCAAAACACTATTAATTTGTCAAAAAAATGAAAATTATTAGCGGGGGAGAAAAGGGACAGGAGATGATTTACTCGTGTCTGCAATTACAACGTTTATTCTAATGAGGAAGTATATATATATGTAAACCAGAGATTGCCAGATCGTCCAGCCCTGACTACACCCATGGCATTCTGGCCGTAGCGACTATAGGCCTGTTTTATTGCCGCGAAGTACACCCCCCCCCCCTTAGAAAAATGTCCTTAACAATACATCTATTGGCAAGGGGTAAAAATATAATTTTTTGAATTTCTCACGATTAAATCATTACAACTCGACTATAATTCTTAATTGTTAGTGCAATTTGTGGGCTTACTTTCCACCCACCCATCACTTGTTAAGAAATATATAAGTTATATAATATAACAAATGCGATGAATAGTAAAGAAAAGACATTTATAGACATTTATAAAATATTTTATTAAGACTTTCAAAAGTTTTTAAAATATAATGAATGGATTAAATGTTTTAAAAAGAATTTTGATTTATAAAGAAAATAATATTCAAATGTATTTCTAAATATATTTACAAATAAATGTCTGGAAATGTTTGGTTAAATTTTCTTCGTCTGAGTATTGGAGACTTTATGCCAAAGACCTAATATCGGCATTCGATTCCTTGCTTTTTGTATTCGAATCTTTTTTATTATAATTTTTGACCACTTTTTGGTCTTTAGTAACAACTGAATCGTTTCTATTTGGTAATTGAGTTCCAATCCTTTCATTACTTTTGTCGATGGGTTTCTTCGTTGAAGTATTTGGTGAATTCTTCTCTAACTTCTGGTCCTTTCTATCAATTCTTTGATCGCTATTTCCATCATTTTTGTCAGACTCTTCTTCTTCTTTTTGATTATTATTTCTCTGAACAATAAAAGCAATAAAACATGCGATTATTAGAAAAATCAAAAGAAATACAATTATTATATATTTCATTGCATTGTTTTTGACAGAACTGGAATCAGAACTTGAAGGCAATTCACGGGAACAGTAGAAAAAGTCTTTGAGTTCTTTTGATCGCTAAAAAAAGTTATAAATGTGTTAATACTTAAAGTTAATTAAAATAGAAAAGTTATATTAATTTACAGATTCTTGAATTTCTTCCAATTCGTAGAGTTTATTAATGTTTTTGTTTGAATCCCATTCACTAATCTGATAGACTTTAATAACTGAAGGAACGGATGTTTTACTCCAAGCAGTCATATATAGAATTTTATTTAATACAAAAATTCCGGAAATATTATGGAATTTAGTACTCAAATAAGGATTAACTTTAATCCAAGTTTGAAAATCTGTTTCTAAATGAAAGGCAAATTCAAAATGATTTCGATTTGTTGTGAAATATAATGAATTCGATTCATTCAAAATGACGACCAAAGGCTCCAATACATCCGTTCCGTAAAATTGCAATTCTGTTTGCAAATAACCCATTGCTTTGAACTCTGAATCGATAACCTGTTGGCTGAATGTTCCGAAAGTGACGGATGAATTAATCATTTGTTCCGGATCATTGATGGCCTCCAACGGATCCAAAGCATTCGAACCGCGTTTGAAAGCTCGGAATATAGAATCTCCGAATACTTTGTAATTCCACTTCGTTTTGCCCATTAATATAACTTTATAAGAGTCAGAGACATAACGAAACGAATATCCCATTACTTGAGAACTGGTGTCTGAAAATAAGAGAGAATACAGTCAAACAAATAATGTCATTGTATTCCAGTCTTTTAGTTGAAGTATAAAGTTGTGAAAAATTAATAATTTTAAAGTTCGAACAAATTATTTGAACATAAACTTTACCGAAACTTTCGTCCATAAGTTCAGTTATATGTTTGTCCAAAACAAACCTCAAGGAATTGTGCTTTAATTCATGTCTATAGAAGAGTTGTCCCCTTTGGTAGTAAATGTATTCTCCGATATTGAAAAGGCTTGGATTGTCCCCTAAATTGTCACAAATCATATCATTATCGGCAATGTTTAACAATGCAATGGAATAGCTTTGATTGAAAGGACAGTTGAATATTGTATATAATGTTTCGCTCAAATTCTATTCAAACACAAAATACAAATTATTTTTAAGTATAATATAAAATATTTTGGAACAAATTTACTGTAAATCTATTTGTCTGAAGATCATAGAGACTGGTTTTGGACATTGTATTGGCATTGAGTGGAAGGCCGACAAAGACTCGATGATTCCATAAGTAGAATATTGTCCTTATGGGCCAAATAGAGTCTGACTTTGGTTTCATTTGAATCCATTCTAAGTTTTTTGCGCTTAGAGTTTGATTTTTGCTGAAAGAGGTTCGCATGAATTTGATTTGATCTGAGTTTTTCTCTCCAATAAATACAAATAATTCATTTTTATCGTTGGAATGACTGTTGCCGTGAATTCCTAATAAAACATTTTCTTCATTACTGAAACTCAAATCTTTTGCGATTTGTCGACAGAAGTCTATTGTATTCGTTTCGATATCTTTCGAAATAAAAGTTTTTAGACCTGAAGGCGTATAATGTAATGCCTGGACATTAGGTTTCCAAACAATTTGTTTGTTTTCCTCCAAAAACTGTTTGCCATAAAAACATGTCCTATAATAAGGTCCTTTTACATACGATTCCTGGCATTCATTTTGATTTTTAGTATCGAAACACAAATCTTGAATGAAGTGTTTGAATGCAAATCCAATTATAGAATAAGAAGTATCTGTTTTGGTATAAATTATTATTTTAAAACATTTATATATTGTAAGCAAAACAAACCGAAATAATTTCCTAAAAATTCAGTCATATCGGAGTCAAATCGAACACTAATTAAATTTTGACCGAATAATGAGTTTCCGTCATCAGTGGTGCCGAAACTACTGTAGCGCCAGATCTTTCCACTATTTTGTATGACTATATCATTGCCTAAATTGAATATATTCTGAAAATTGTTTTGACTGCAGATCTCAATCGGTTTCCAGATTTCTATTTTAGGACATCTAATCAATTCATTGATTGTTATGTTCTGAAAAAATAATCATTTTTATTACATTTTGCTTGAAGTTTAGATCGAAATAATTTACAGTCGAATAGTATTCAATTGTTTTTCCCACGAATTGGATTTGCATTAGTTTTGTGTCTTTGTTGCACTCTATAGGACAGCCGAATATTCCGATCATTTCATTGTATCGAAACACATAAGTGATTACTTCAATTGGAATCTTATTTAAGTAAATATTCTGATTATCCCCTTCTATGCTTTGATCGAATGCATATAAATTGATGGCCGGATCAGATAGGTTTTTATGAGGACTTATCAATATTTGACGTCTGAATTGACTTGAATTGGTTTGTGGACTAAAGTAATAGGAATTAAATCCAGAGATTATATAAGGAATCGATTCGTCCGAAAATTTGTGGGTATTTTCACAATAGTTTTGAATTTGTAGTCTCAAAGAGTTGGATTCAATTTCTTTTAATTCGGAATTGGTGTACA
>JAQIXY010000133.1:0-11694 GCA_034699165.1 Adoristes ovatus | reverse complement strand
GTATTGACACACAGTTATAGCCGCCTGTCCTACACCTCCAGCGCCCGAATGAATGAGAATACTATCGTCTAATTTATAAATAAATATTTTAAATATTTAAAAATATCGTGAAAAACAATCTTACTTTTGGCCAATTGTGCCCTTTCTATCAATCCATACCATACAGTACTATAAGTACACAAAACAGTTACCGCGTCATCCATTGACCAGTGGTCAGGTATGGGTGCTGTAAATTTAGCCGCCGCATCGACTGAAGTGGCAAAACATCGACTCATATCAAAGCCCATAATTCTCTCTCCCGTATCAGTTCGACGGCCGGCGAACTCAAGACCGATCACACAATCGGTAAACAAACTCAATGGACCTGAGGTTATGCGACCTATCATTACATTAAAGATTAAGTAAATATTTCTCATTTCTAAGTAATTAACTTTAGATGAATACCTGTAGCGAACATAACATCTTTGAAGTTGAGTCCAGCGCTATATACGTTGCAATGAACATGCTCCATTTGCTTATTATTCAAGTCATATCCAACTGTTTTATTACTTATTTTCGTCAAATCAAACCATTGAAGGCTTGAAAGATCTCTGTTGTGACCCGAGTTTAGAAAGTATTCATTCGATGATATTTTGTCGTAATCTTTGGGTAGAGTTAAGTGTCTATAAGTGCCTAACTTTCCACTTCTCAATACATTAATCACCAAATCATTTGTTAGAACATCAGAAAAGGGTTTTTCATCGAAATTAATGGGAAGTTTAATGATATTGTCGTAATCGAAGAGACATCTAATCCTCTCCCCTCCCGGCTCTAAACGAAGACAATTAATTAGACCAATGATGCCATTAATTGAAGAGTCGTTTCCAATTAACCAAATATTTTCAACTTTTTTATCTTCAGATTTATTTTCAATGAGTTTTCTTTGAAGTGATTCAATCCATTTATCAGATTTTGAATTTATTTCAATTATATCATCGGTTTTGGGAATATTTGCTTCGAACGCAACTTTTCTGAACAATATAGACATCGAACCAATTGTGTCTATTTTGCGGCCAATTATATTGAAACCCAATTTCTGGGCAATTAATACAAAGTCTGATATTCTCTTTTCCAGATTTGAATCTTTGAGTTTTCCGTTCATTTCATTTAGTGATAGCTCTGGTTCTGTGAACTTATATCTGAAAACAGTTATCAGAAATCCTTTGTTAACAATCGCATC
Source organism: Adoristes ovatus (assembly GCA_034699165.1). NCBI lineage: Eukaryota > Metazoa > Arthropoda > Arachnida > Sarcoptiformes > Liacaridae > Adoristes > Adoristes ovatus. The sequence continues at coordinate 10,475 of JAQIXY010000133.1, read as the reverse complement.
AAAAACTTCCTGTAAATGATTTTCGACATTCAAATTCCATAAATCATATGAGTCTTTAAGTATAATCAGATCAGTTTGGGTCACATCAGAGGGAAAATCAGTTCCGCTTTCCTTTGGATTCCATTCAATTAATTTAAAGGATTTATTTTTGTAGTCTTCGTGTAAGCTATCAATAGATTTGACAGCAATAGTATAGTTGACATCAATCGGATATATGGCAGCCGTAGCCAAATGATTGTCCACTTCTTTAGCAAACAGTCCTTTACCCGAATTGATTTCCAATACTTTTATCTCTTTCTTCGGGACATTATTTTCACTGACAATATCGAGAAGAGAACGAATCAAATGCTCATTCTTTGAGACCTGATTTATGACATCGAGTGATAAATCAAATTCTGGATTCTTTTGTAGACGTAATACAGACTTTTCGCAGTCTATTATGTTTTGATTTTCATCAATTAGTTCTTTATACAACTCATTCAATAGTTTGAGCAAAATCTGGTCCTCTTTGATGTCAGACAAATAATGTCTTATATTTTTGTCGTTTATTTTCAAATTATGATCTTTTGCTTCCATTGATTGCTTTATTCTTTGTGCAAATGAAGTACAAACCTATAGATAAATGTTCATTAAAATATAATTGAATTAATTAAATGAATGCAAATCGAAATGTTTGCAGACCTTAACATATTCTTCGATGTATTGCTTATCATATTCTTCGATCGCATTATTGTCTTCATTGGCAATGTATTGATACGATTCCAGTTTCAAGTCCTGTACATTCGCCTTACGAGGAATGGGAAGTGCCATCAGGTCTTCCACTTCTATGCCATGCGTTACAATCAATCGTGAATTCATGTCCACATAAAATGGAAGATTCGATTTGTAAATATGAAACTCTTTGCCAAACAGTTCCTCAATATATTCAATGCTATTAGTGGTCAATATCTCTCCCACTTCTCTCTCATCGTTAGTCTTCTTGTCTGCATCCCTGGTCATGACCTGATCAAATTGTTCATCTGTCACCATATCTAACTGTACCTGTTCTGACACTTTATGTTCTTTTACTCCTTCATAGAGTGCCTTTGGGTCACATCTCAATGACTTAATCATCACCGGAACCATCATTTTTCTGAAGGGCAAACCCAATGCCATTGTCTGTAGGAGTGAGTCCATGAATGTGATCCAATTGCCATCCCATTGCACTTCACCCTTAAGTGTTTTAAAGTCATTAGTCTTCATATTTATAAGTTTTCTGAATTTCGGTCCGTAATCGTAGCCAAGAATTCTCAGATCTTTATAGATATCGTTGGCATTCAATAGTACTTCCCATTCGTCAGTCTTTTCTTTGATTAACAGATTCTGAACACTCAGACAATATTCATCAGAAGTTCTGATTTTGCCAACACATGAGATATTATTGCTCTCGAAAATAGCAAATTCACCTGAAAATGAATTATTTTATTAATTGAATTCTTAATTAAGCTTTTAATTAGACTTCACCTGAATGTTGATTATATTGTACTTTAATTCTTGTCTCTTCAGAATCTGATAAAAATATCGCTCTTCGGAATTGTATGTCTTCGAAGATAACTGGTATTTGATTCCAAATTCTACCATAAGAAGCAGCCATTCGTCTCCAGGCGAGCATTAGATAGCCTGTGGCCGGATATATGATATTGCCATCGATGACGTGTTCCGGTAAAAAGGATTTGAGTGCTCGAGAAAGATATACCGCGTCATTCATGTCAGAAGCTGAAGCTCTGAAGTGATAATCAGGGTACTTTTTGACAAAGTAATTATCCTTATGATCCCAATGCATGAGAGAACCAATTGATTGTGTATTTCTAGCGACAGGCCATTCGACTTTCGGGTATAAGTTCTCAATCGCGGGATTCAGTCCTAACTCATAGAGCTTTGCGATTGAAGTCAAAAACATATCCAAATTTGTTTCGTTTGAATCCTTTTTTATTAAAGACATATAAGTAGAGGACTCAAGCGTTTGAGATATAATTTTTCCGAACAACCCGTGCGGTCCTATCTCTACAACAATTGCATCTGAAGGTAGATTTTTGAGTTTATTATAGAAATATACGGGACTAATGAGGTTATGAACGAAATACTCGGCCGAAGCGTATTTCAACACCTCTTCGGGATCTGATTCTATAATCGATGTTGAAATCCATTTCTTAGATCTAAGCTTAGGTTTGGGTACATATTTCGTAATCTCATTCGTCATTCTTTGAGCAGAAGTCATGAGATATTGGCTGTGATAAGGGATTTCACTGCTTTGGAGTTCGCGACAAAAAACTCCTTTTTTGTTCAACTCTTCGACCATTTGTTTGGTTTCGTTATATAAACCTTAAAAAATACAAATTTTTAAAGTTTAGGAAATATTTTATACAAAAATTCTCAAATCTATACCTGAGATGACGACTGAGTCCTTTGCATTATGACAGACAACACTAACACCATTTGGACACATATTTGAGGCCTCATTCCATGAAAGGCCGACCACAGACATCAGTCCTTTCGGTATTTTCTTATCACTCTCAGTAACCGCTCCTCTGATATACGTAACAAAAAGGGCTTCTTTTGTAGTGAGACATCCGTCGGCATAAGCGGCCGCTATCTCTCCAAATGAGTGACCCATTATTCCGTCCGGTATTATATCGAGTGTTTTCATTACATGGAATAACGCAATCTCTATAGCAGTTGTGGCACAGAATTTGTTAGTCATTGTCGACATTGAGTTCTTATCGTCAGATAATAACAAATGTTTTAAATCGATTCCAAACGGTTTGAGTATTTCATGACATTCTTCTATCTTATCGGCGAATATCTTGATTGGCATCAGAGCCTTAGCCATAGCTGTCCACTGACCTCCCAGTCCAGGGAATAGGAACCAAACGGGTTGGATATGTTTACTCGTGAAAACAGACGACTGTTTTCTATACTCATATTGATTGTCATCCAATCGTTTCATAATAATTGATCCTTAAATAGAATATTAAATTAATTAATTGACAAAATCTTAACCACTTTTATACCTCTAAATGGAAATCCACTTGAATTAAGTGTTGGCTTAACTTTCATAGTATCTGACAAAAGGGCCAAAAAATCACGTGTTATTCGTTTGGGATTTGCTTCGATATAATTAAACATTTCATTTAACGCTTCTTCAGTTCGGCCACAGATATTGATAATTCTGGGAATAGTGTCCGCTATTATAAAGTTCTCCTCATTCATGAGCTTATAGTTGGGTTCGAGTAAAACAGTTGCGTTCACTCCTCCCACTCCAAAGTTGTTCACTCCAGCGATACCTATATTAATAAATTTATTTAACCGATTAGTAATCAATTGAAAAACCTATTGTATGTAAAATAAGTTATACCCGGAGTGTAGGGAAGGTTTTCATTGATAGGGAACAGAGGAGGGCTTAACTCCTTAATAGAACTCTTTAAAGTTTTCAAATGCAGATTTGCAGGAATGCATTCATTTTCGTATGCAATCAACACTTTGGCCATAGACGCCGCACCTGATGCTCCCTCTGCGTGGCCGACACTGCTCTTCAGTAGTCCAATAGGTAATACTCCTTCACGTTTTGGTTTATAACAATAGGCGTTATAAATGGCTTTGGCTTCGGGAGGATCGCCGACCTATACATTGATAAATAATTGCATTCAGACAACTGAGGACTCATTTGAATCATTACCGTTAATACAATCATACCTTAGTTCCAGTCGAATGCGCTTCAAAATAATTTATTTTAAGCGGATCCACATTCGCTTCTTTATATATCTTAATCATCAACTCTTCTTGACTTTCAGATGAGGGGAAAAACATTCCCATTCTTTTGTTACCATCGATATTGACCCCAGAGTTCAAAACAGTGGCGTAAATACGCTTTGCATCGGATTTTCGTTGCAATAGAAAACACGAAACAGTCTCTCCCCTCACAAATCCATCTGCAGTTTCATCCCATACCTTAGGTATACCTTCACTCGAGTTTAAACGAGTCGATTGGAAAATTTGATTTGTAAAGGGCTGTAAACATATCTGTGTTCCGCCGACTATGGCCTGACGACACTTGCCTTAAGTAATTTAAAAATATATATAGAATTCAATTATTTTTCTAAAACCTCATAAAATGACAGTTTATTTAGTTTTGCTTTTATATCAAATAAATAGTTATTTTTATTTGTTTGCAATTCTATACCTAATCTCAAGTCATTCATAGCTGTATTGAGTGCAACCAAACTGGAAGAACAGGCGGTGTCGATGACAAGTGAAGGGCCTTTGAAGTCGAATACAAACGATATTCGGTTAGAGTACAGACATTTGGCACTTCCCGGCAGCCATAACAGGGTGTCCATCATATTGCTCTGCGAGTCCGGCTGTACGTCTTCGGGCATACAGTCAGGCATTCCGAACGTGGAATAACCGATGTATACACCGGTATCTGAGCCACGAAGTGATTGGGGATTAAATCCTAAATTTCAATAATAAAATTCATTTAATTTCATTAATTTGTATATTAAAGAATCGATTGAATACCCGCGTCGACAATAGACTCATAAGTTGTCTCCAACAGAATTCTTGAGTGCGGATCAATTGAATCTCCCATTGACATCATAATACCGAAGAATGGTCCATCAAACTTTTCGATATTTTTCACTTTTCCCATTCGGTTATTCATTCCGAATAAATCTTTATAACAAAAAAATTATTCCCTCAGTCTATGAGTCATCAAAATTCTCTTTTTTAAAATCTTTTCTTACAATACATATAAATTAATATTTTTATTATAATAGCAAACATTTAATGTCAATATTAGTTACAAATTACATATATTATCCTATAGTACGCTATTATCTCAATATTACAGTACACTTTTCATAGCAATGTCGTGTTTCGCCCTCAATATGTAATACTAATTACAATCGAACCGTTAATTATGGAATCATCAGCGCATCTAAAAATGGTGTTTCATTAAAGAATTCAGGTATACCCTGGTCTAATTGTTTTGTAAATTAAACGGAAAATCTTTAAACTTTTATTAAGAATTGCTAAACTTTTAATTTGTTTTAAATCAGCCTGTACATCAACCAGTAATTGCTATCAACATCTTTTATTTTTTTTATAAAAAGAAACTTTTGAACCAAAATCGAAATAAAGATTTATAAATAAAACCTGACAAATATTGTAATTATAACATTAGTTCATTATTTTTACTTGTTTATTAACTAATTGAGATAATGTAACACAATATAAACATGCAAGTTCAATCAGGGAATTTTTATAAAGACTTTTTATAATGCATATTTAATGATAGAGTTATTTTGAAATTAAATCTCAAGCTATAAATTATTATCTGAAAATAAAAAAGATCAATTTGTTTACAATTCATTATTTTATTACTTTAATGATGGAATAAAATATTTGAATATTAGAATCTGAACTAATATAATTTCTCCATGCTACATTTTTGTGCAGAAGTTTTAATTCAAGTAGAGTTAGTAGAATTATACTCAGAACATCTGTATTACACATTTTGTATACAATACACAATTAAAATAGGTCTGGTTAACTTTATTCGAGAAAATGTGCCTATTACCAATAATTTTTAACTATTGATAAAAATTGATTTAATTTTCAAAAACGTTTAAATTGATGGAATGCAAAATTAATTATTTGATTCAGTGAACAAATTCTATGGACTGAAACAACTAAGAGATTGCTATTTATGATCAATTAACTTCTTAGCTCTTCAGACCACAGAATAAGTCTTTGAAATTTTTATTTTTGATATTTAAACTTAACATGATAGCTTTTAATTTAATTCATTTCATAATTTTAGCTAGATGCTGTTTTAAAACAAATTCTAATTTGCAAATGCTTAAACAAAAGTTTTACCTGGATAATCTATTATATTTATTTAAAAACAACTTTTAAAGCAAATATAAACTCTAAACTATTATTTATATATTAAGACAAACCTGTAGGCCATCGACGACTATCTTCAGTAATCATATCCACATTATTATAGAGATTCTGTGCGAACTCATCGGTGGAATCAGATTCTGGAAATCTGCCACTCATTCCACTGATCACTATATCTTCGCTCATAAATGTTGAATTCGATGCCATTTTTATTAACTAGACTACAATAAATGTTTTATAGCTATTATAAATGATATAACGCTAATATGAGTTTAGCTGAATTCAAATATTTCAAAACTCATATATAAAATCTTCAAAGATATTCTTGAAATCTTTAAAGTGACGAATATTTCGATTCGGGTCTGACGTCGTATTTATAGGCAATTTGTGGATCAGAACATTATAGGCTATAAGCTGTTGATATACACTGTTTATTATACCTAAAAAGAAAGTCCACTGAAAGGGAATCCCACAAAATAATAAGATATAGTTAAATATAATTATTATACATTCAAAGCACGTACACGTGTTTTACACTGTTATTAGAACAAGTATTTCAAGAGTTCTGTTAATCGTCAGATTCTGTAAAAACAGACTATTTTTATCTCTTATATATATTCCAATCCCTGTCCCCATCCCTCAAAATAATTTTTTCTTAGTATTTCTAACATTGAGTTGGAAATCGATTAAAAGTGAATAACTATTAGATAGAAATTGAGAAAATCTCCAAATCCTATATTTAGATAATTTTTTTCCTCAATAATAATTGATTTTACTCTTTAATACTTCACTGACTTTAACGACAGTCATATGATTACCAAACAAAAAATATATTTTTATAAAACAAAAGCATTTAGAAATTTATAGAGAGTTAACGCCTTAAGCACTAAATTACTTGTTGTGTGAAAGTGAAACAAAATAAGTAAATAAAAAAATATTTACAGATAATTATGATCTTAAATGATAATAAGCAGAGTTTTCTTTAGTTAAGAACGAAATGAAAAGTCTTTTATAATTGTTCCTAAAATTTCTTATCTTTCGTGTTATTCATAATTTTTTGCCTGTTTTTGTTTTGATTTAAGTAATTGAGATTTTGTTTTCTATTAATTTTTTATTTTTATGGATATATTTATAAATTTGATATAATCGTGTTATTTATCTTTGAAATGTTTCCAGATAGATAATAGATTTTAATAAAAATAAGAAAATCTCCAGTTATTAATAGATATATGGCTTAAGATTATAAGTGAGCATCATACACGTATTATAAGCATGCTAAATATATTTTTAAAGATACAATAACTCCTTAAGTGTTAGATTAAATCTATTAAACGGATCCTTCAAATGATTTTCCATCCGATAGAACTGCGAAATGAGACAAATATGTAATTAATCCCATTGAAGACTCTTTAACTTATGATTTTTTGTTGTTCAGTTGAATGCAATAATTGTTGTTATTATAATATAACCTTGTAAATTTCCCCTAACCTTTCGATATTTTGTTAGAAAATATGGAAAATAATTTTGATTTCATTCAAATATTTCGTAAAATTTAATAATTTATAAAAAATATTCTATAATTAAATAACTTTAATTGGATTTTATAAATTTAGAAAGTTAGTTTTCCGTATTCTCATAAATAAGGTCAGCAAACAATTTGACCATGAAACTAGCTGGAAACAATAAAAGATTTATTAACCTGGGAACATATTTTTTGTAAGAATACTTCACATTATTACATATCTGTGCTTCAAATAACAATTTAGGTTATCTTCAATTCTGAACAAAACAAAAATCAATTATAATCTTAACTAAAATGTCATAATTCAGAGAATATGATAATTAACCTAAAGATTATTCTGAATTCGATTCTTTTGAAAATTGATATTTTACTCAGAAGTCATTCTATTATTTTCTATCCATTAATCAATTTATTATAATTAATAATATAAATATAGTATTCTTAATGTGATTCATAACAATCCTGTCATTATTGAAATTAATTATTATCACATTTACAAACTCATAAACATATTTTTCAGCGAAAAGTATTCATTGGCTACGCTATGTGAGTGGCACGGCTTTAAATATTCCACTCGTTTGAACTTTTTTGTCAGAGAACGTGGCGCACATGTATAATTAATAAATATTTCCATTGTGCCTGGTTAGTATATCTTGAGTTTGATATGATCTTTCCATTTCTAACAGAGATGGGGGAGGATGATCACCACAGGTGGAGAGAGGGTTCCCCAGTATGTACCCCTCCCCAAACCCTGGTTTATATAAAATATTTTTATTAATTATAAAATTCTTTGCTAATTAGCTCGTTTTAATAATATAATTTAAATATTTAAATATTTTGGGTCAGGGCTATTTCATGAATATTTTAAGAAAGTAAATCTACAGTGTAATGCAATATTACCTTGATAGTTTGAAATAAGCAGAAATGTAGGCGTAATAATTTAAATTCCAGTCTACTTATCAAATTGATCTGGGTATCCCTAATATTTAAGGGCATAAAGGTCTTATTAAACATTTACATTAAACTCAAATAATTTCTCAGAATTGAGCTGAAGATTACTTTTTTAGATATTTTTATTCTTTAATATTTAAGGGAATTTCAAATTTTGATTTTTATTTCTGCAATAATTTATTTTATAAAAACATATTAAAAGACTATTAATAGTAAAGAATTTAAATGATATATAGTTTGAACACAAATATACTCTACCTTTCAATTTACATGTTTTTTGACCGAACAAAACCTGTTTTGGACCTTATTTTTCAATAAAAATATATTATTTTCCCGTTTTATTGCTCAATGATATCATTCAAATGTTGAATATTCTTATAAAAAATGTTATTAAGTTTAAAATTGTGCAAGACAACATTCTAAAAAACTTTCACTTCAGATTTTTTTAGACACTTAATATTATAAAACATATTTGCGCAATTGAGGGTATTGTCATTCAAATAATTTGTTCATTTTATGTAATAACGAGAGTAAAATAAAAAAAAGATATTCAAAAATTAAAGGAAAATACATGAAATATATTTTTAATACCAATAAATCACCCTTTTTTGGAAATTTTGGTGAAATTATTTTGTAATAATTTCACCTCAAATTCAATGAATTTGTGGAAAATTTATTTATAAAATAACCCTAATGTTACAAATTATCTAAATTATTAGACGTAAGGTTTTATTGTTAATCAACCTGACGCAATTTGTAGGGTCAATTCATCAATCAATTAAGTCTTTCATTTAAACTCTTGCAATAATTTTATACAAATTCTTATTCATTAATACAATCTGGATCTGCCATTAACCCCTTCCCTCACTCAACTGAATTAAGAATTATCAAATTAGCAACTTATTAAGTCATTACATTAAAAAATTAATTAAAAAAAGTCCAGAAATTAATTAAAATATTCAATTAAATTCATAAAGATCTTCACATAACAAAATTGAAAATTAATTATTACAAATAAATTAATTAACATTTTATTAGATAATTTCGATTATTAATGAAAACACGATTGTATGGATAGAAATCAATAACAAGTTTGACAGAAAAATATCACTGATTTATAATATGATTTGACATTGGATTAGATAATTGATAAGGTTTTAATAATAAATTAATGATCAATTAGCCAATCGGAATAATCAACAATCAGAAAACCCCCTGTTTATAATATTTGTCGAATAAAATTGACGAAATGATTGAAAAAATCAAATTATTTTTAAAAAAATGTTTCATCTGATGACGCTTTTAATGTGAACATGGCAATTATTATCGTTAATTATCGGGTGCTTTGTTTGGCTTACGGTATGCTTTCTTACGCACTAATGTAATCAATTTATTATTCAATGCATTCAATTAATCAGAGTTTCAGTTATTTTATTGTAACTATTATTAAATATTTAATCGATTACATTGTGTCTCAGCCAAGGATTATTATAGATAGAATCACCTCTGACTTTAAAACCTCCAAAAAGCATACTCTTTCTAATATCTAGGCTTAAATGAGACAAAGCCCACATTATTGATATCACATTAATTTTATAATTTGTAAATATTTTGAAAAATACCCTTTTTTGACGCTTGGTTTATAAGCATAATTATAGTGAGTCTAACGTAAGTGGAATAATAAATATGACTTATTTATAGTCTTGTGATTAATACTATTCATTTACCAATAATCTGCAGTTTTTATCACTGATTGGGAAAGGTTTCAGAGAAGGGGGATTTTTTTGGCGAGAGACTGGAGGAGGTCACAACAGGGGTATTAATTTGGCCGATATTTTGCTAGGTGGCACAGGGGAGGGATATTGTCTACTTTGGGATCGATATTTCTACAGAATTGCCAAATTCTGGAATAAATTTTTAACACTTTAGAGTAGTGTTTCTCAAAGGATCTATTAACCTTCGTTTGACACAATCTGGAGGAAAAGCTCCCAGACCACTTTAAACTTTAATTAAAAATAAGTCTTATAAGTCAGTGTAGAAATATTTCAGGAATGCCTGA
>JAQIXY010000132.1:0-11706 GCA_034699165.1 Adoristes ovatus | reverse complement strand
TAACAATTATTGACCAAATGTTTGTTATTATCATTTCATCTAAACATTTGAATTCATATGAATTTCAATTCTTTTCATCAGATTTCTGTAAAACATATTCTATTTCAGAGATCTCGGCCAATACAATGAGTCAATGCGTCTGTTATATGATTTGAATGGTCACGAGTGGGTCTGTTTGTCAGGGGATATGATTGAAGCTCAGCAAAAGCACCGGAAGTTAATTCTAAAAATAATTGACTTTCAATCCCGGGTCAATTTTGACGAAAAACTGTTTACCCAAGAAGTGTTTCAAAAGTATTAAATTGTTAGAAATAAAATGATTAGTTTGTTAAATGAATTTATTCTTAGGATTTGCGTCATTTTGGTGAAATTACAGGCTGTGGCCACCGCTAATCACAATGATCAATTCAAAATGTCTCCGTATTGAATAGAATATCATTAAACTAATGCTTAATTTCTAATAAATTGCATTTATTATAAACGTTTTACAATTTATAATTATTTTTAATAACAATTAATGTATTGTTAGCTAAAGCTTTCCATTGAAGTAGACATTAATGAATTACTGGCTCTTCCACTGGTCGGCAGACTTATCACTGAAGATGTGTTGAATAGTTTATACCAACCGATGACTATATTGGATAAGTCCAAGTCGTCGATCACAATCTGGACGACACCCATAAACGTCTTCTTATCCATTCTTCCGTAATCGCCCCAAACCATCACCTATTGATCGAACAATTATATAGTTATCTGAAAATGCAATTCAGATATAGTTTTAAATTACTTGAAGAGTACATCCTCTGTAGTCATCAGTAAAGAGCAGCTGTTGTTGATATAACGGATCTAATGTTCTTCTGGCGGTCGCTGTTTTCGCTTTTGCGATACATTTGCGTTCTTTTACGAGATATACTTTGACATAAGGCGCTGTTAAGAGCAATAGAACTCAATTTGTAATCTCATTTGGCATTATGTCTGAGAGTGTTAGTGCTTGACATACCTGGAAGTAGTTTTGCCCCCTGTTTCGCTTGTAGACCCCTGGCTCTGACCACTTCGACTTCGAGATTTCCTTTTCTATCGCATAGACTGAGTTGAATGTCTCCGAGATTGGGAGATGCGAGTGCTTGTCGTCCCACTATCTGTCCGGGACCTAAGCCCTCAACAAAGTTAGAGAACTCTCCCTCTGGAGCTAAACGTAATGTCGGAACCCATCTATTCGGTTGAAAGTAATGTTATAATTAATATGTGCTCCAAATGATGGGGTATAAGGAGAACAAGTAATTAGAGCAGAGTTTTATGAAAATTGTTTTAAGGGTTTATTCGAAATGAAATTCTATATAAAAAACATCGCAACAGAAAAACTAACAAAAAGATTAAAAAACAAATCAATTATATAATAAAATTAAAGACAAAAATACTTTTAATGCAATTGAAAAGTCAAGCAATTATTGACAAATAATTATAGTTTAGAGGATTAGATAATTATATGGAAAGAGTATTACTTTGGAGAAAATGATAGTATATTATGATTAGAATAGAAGGGAAGAGAAGATTGGATAACGAAATGAGAGTCCACTTACAGCGAGGACTCACTGCTAGCAGAGTTCATGCTATCATCAGTCGAATCCTTACTCTGATGTTTAACAAATAGCGTGTTTTGGGAAATATTGGGCAAAACTTCTTGACTACGCTGAATGCGTTTACCACTATTACCACTACTGCCACTACGACTAGACTTATTTCTACTACTCGTATCTGCAAATACAAGTCGTGCAAAAGCATTGATTACTACATATATTAAGCGCTACTATAATCGAAAGTACTGTACAATTGAAGGAAAACTAAAAGACAAATGAAATAAATGGAAAAATAAAATTATATATGATTTTTGGTAACCAATTGTGAGCAACAAATTTGAGCTCAAAATTCAAGAATGAATGCCAACCAATGCTGAAATCGATTTGAGAGCCAACAAAAGGAATACACAAATAGAGGAATCACTAAATCATTTAGTATTCAATTCAATGCAATTCTACACAAATTCTCTAATATTTCTATTCTATTAAAGCGAATCAAAACGTTTGAATAAATTCGTGCGCTTTATATATAACACATAATTATGTTTGTGTTGTTTCGGTTGTTGTAGTGGTTTAGTGGTTGAGGTATTTGTTTGTTTGTTGGCCATGACTTACGTCGCAGAGCTATCTCCACTCAAACTTCCCTCTCCGTCCGAAGACACAGAACTGCACTGTTTGACTAAATGCTTGACTTCGTCGGGAACTACTTCTTCACTTCGATGTACACTGAAAGACGTGGCCTGTTTTCGACGGAACCCTAACCTCTTTTTTGTGCCTTATATTCAAGAATTGAAGTCGAGATTAATTTATTTTGTAATTCAAAGAATAAAATTCAATCGTTTAATCATTTTTCCCACTATTTCTATAACTTTATATCGAATTAATTGCTCTGAATATAAATTTAAAGTTAAATCTATTGAATAATAATTAGCAAAAATTAATTGAAACCATAAATGAGAAGACAACTGACCCGAAACACTCAATTGTGAGGTACTGTTACTCTTCTTAGTCAGTCCCGAAGGGTTACGGGTAGTGCCCGAAGACGTGTTCGCAATGACGTTCAACTGTTCCATTTGGCTCTCACTGCCCACTGCTGTGTCCGATAGACTTCCATCTATTTTGTCTTCATTGGCCCTTTCATTCAACTGACTTATTGCTATGGATGTACGCGACGGGTGCGCCGGATGGACGGGTCCATAACTTTGTATTCTTGTTGTAAATTCACTGAAAAACAATACAACACATTGAAAATATATATTGAAAATAATCTATTAATAGAACGAAATCATTGAACAGAATGTTGTTATTCAACAGAATATTTATAAATTTAATTTTGAATTAATCATAATTTTTCAAAACTTTTATATTTGTGGATATTTTTAAAACTGAATTCCAAATTTTGCTCATTAATAATGGATTTATTCGAAAACATATCGAGTCTGAAGAGTGGGTTAAACTTTAATTTATATTTAGAAATGTTGAAGTCTTCATATTTGATTCTATTGTAAATTTAACAGGGGCATAACTTAAAATTTTCACAGAGAATACATATTATTAACTACTGGTAATTATTATCGTATAATAGATTTCGAGTGATTGAAGAATATTAAACAAATGATGAGAATTTTAAATATTTGACATTTGATAATTAACTAGCATTGTTTATTTTATACATTAACATTTCACAAATATATTATTTTATGCACTTTCATCCTTTTTCATTCGTATTTCTTCGCCTTTTATCTTATATTTTCTAAATGCCTAATAGATATCAACCGAATAATGAACTCTCAGTAATAATAATGATTTTCAATATTTTGAGACAAATATTTAATTGATTCAAATAACTAAATGATTCTGATCATCCTTTTGTACTGAAGAATAATTAATGAATAATCAATTAAAATTAATTGCATTCACATCTCCCAGAATATTGCACACTATTATCCAAGCTTGCGCACTATACCCATGATCTGACTGACCAAGTTGAAACCCGAAGAATTTATTTCTATAGACTTCAATTATTTGATTAAATTTACTAAAATTCTGTTGAATTCTATCAAATACTTCCAAATTTTGTTGAATTGTTTCATTGCAACAAATATTTAATTATGCGATAATAAGCGATTTGGCAATGGCACCAATTTTAAACCCCTATCTAAATCACATCGTGAAAATCACCTATGCTGTTGTCGAAACAGTTCCAAATTTGGAGGTAAAGTAGACGGGGTTTACCACTTGATTAGAGACTCACAATTAAATAAATTTGTTGTCTTAGAAAACATTGCGCATTAGTTTTACAAAATTATTGATTTATTTCACTATTATTAATAACAAAAGCTATAATATATTTATAAGATTTCACGAAATACTATAAGTTATAACTTATAACTTATAAGTCTATAATAACTTTGGTGTACAGTAGTGTTGAATAAAATTATACGAATTATACTTTTATGAATTCATTCTCAGCCACAACAGAGTGGTATAAAAAAATTCATGACTTTATAACTTAAGGACTGATTATTTTGCGACTAATAATAGTTTATTCTAATATATGGATAAATTTTTAATGTTATAAATTGATTTGTGTTTGTTATTGTGATATTTGATGTCTCGTTGACTGAATTAATGTTTGTTTAAATATCTATTTTTGACTTTCATTTCTTATTAATGTCTATCAAAATAATATTTTCTCTCAGAAATAAACTCATATTCTGTATTCAAATGAGTGTTTAATGAATTATATACTGAAATATTAATAATTTTGGAGATAATATTGAAATCTATAGTTTAATGGTTAGAATTCAATTTTATATCAATCGATGGGTTATTTAAAATAAACGAACGAAACTGTAACTAATGAATGGGTAATATAATATGGGAATAACATTCGCTTACCTAAGCGTACGACTGGGTTTGGGATGGTCTGTATCGAAGGCACTTTGAACACTAATTTTTGAATTGGTACTCGTTTCTGACTCTTCACCACTCTCTGCTCCCGCGTGTTGTCCACTGCTCATCCGTCGGGGTCTTTCCCTACTGTGTTGGTCTCTATGTTCCCGACTGTGTTGATCCCTGTGTTGGTCTCTGTGTTGCTCTCTATGTTGTTCTCTATGTTGTTCTCTGTGGTGATCTCTGTGTTCCCGACTGTGTTGGTCTCTATGTTGGTCTCGGTGTTGCTCTGGTGTCTCATCCCTGAGCTCTTTATAGCTCTCGCGGCGCTCTTTCTCTCGATATCCTTCGGTTTCGGACTGATATTCTCTATAACCAGAACCTGAACGGGAGTGTCGAGTGCTGTCTCTTCGATGATATGTATTGGAGTCCTTGAGTGGATGTGCATAAAGCTGTCGGTTCCCGAACACTGGTTTGGATGTTATTTCACTGTCGGAATACATTCCGGAAGTGGTCTCTACGGGTCGTCTTTGTTGTAGATTTGGTCTCAGATTTCTGTGCATTTGTTGTGAATCTAAACTAATAAGAGTGTTGTCGAGGCGTCGGTTCACTACTGCTGGCACTTGTGGTAAATGTCTCTTCTTATTGAACATTCCTATAGAACCGGTTGGCGTTCCGATCGATTGAGACGGAGATCGAGATCTAAGCGATGGCGGCGACAGAGAACGTGTCGGTTGAGAACTGCTTTTCCTAAACTCCGGCCGATATCTCAAAGCCTCGCTTTCGTTCGATATATAGTTTGTCGGCAAAGAAGAAGTATTTCCTTCAGTCAGTAATCCTTGTCTTCCTTTTCGGCGCACATTCGACACATCCGGTTGTGTCAAATAGTTGTATACATTCGGTCGGGAACTGGATTTTGGTTCTGTATTTACTACTAGTGGTGGACTACCACTGCTTCCAATTGAACTTTGACTCGTGTCGGCTAATAATCCTCTCCACGACTCTATTGGACACATAAATCATATTATAGTGTATTTAATGTCAACTCATCCCAAGCCTAACCTCTGGAAGTATTGAAGCCGTCGTCATATTCTAATTCGGAAATATCACTATCGGAAAGGCGTGAAGAGGTAGAGGGGGGAGAGATGCGATCAGCACCGGTCAGATATGATTTCTGTTGAAGTCTCTGTTCAATTGTCAAAGCATTCAATAAATTAATAATATGTTTGATTCGAATCATTGCAATTCATACTAATTGAGCAAATATTTCTTCGTGTGTGGCCAATAAATACCATTCCGGCTCGTCGTCTAACGGCGCGGTAACTAATTCTATGAGCACTTCACCCAAGAATTCATTGGCACCGTAACGATCGAAGTCCCAAATCGTAATCTCTAAGGCCTTTGATTTCATTTCAGTTCGTCTTAACGGCGAATAAACAAAGGTTTGGTTCCAAAGCGGTTCATTCGAGTTGACCACTGTTTTTGTTCGGCGTTTACTTTTTTCACTAAAATATTTAATATTTTATTTCAATAATTTTCAAGTCTTATGTTTTTAAGTCGCATACCTTCTGTCTGGAAGTAAAAACATTTTTGCGTATGGATTGCGTGGATAACCGTTCTGTCGAGGACTCAAATCAATGGCACTGACTATTGTGACCACTAATTGCAACGATTGGATGTCATACCAGAGCTTAATCTACAGTTTATCGAAAACATTTAATAAAAAGTAATTTATGATTTGAGATAATTAATAAATACCTGAATTCGTCCGCTTATAGTGGAGGTTCGGGTGACTTTCAAATAGGGCCGATTAGAACGACTCAACTCTGCCCCTAAACTACTTCCTCTCATAAAAGTTTTATCTAATTTTTAAGAGAAATTCTATAATAAATATAAATGATTTAAATTAAAATTATATATTAGAGACCGTAAGCTATAGTTTGAGGACCGGCGACAACATCTGTATGTCGTCTTCCAATCCTATTGGAAGGGATGAGCATATCTGCCCGGAGTAGAGGCGTTGGATTTGTTGCTAACGGAATCTTCTGTGTCAGTCGAGACACTATAAGCTCTACTTGAGGTTCTTGTTTGGATTCGGCTATTATGTCATACACTTCTTCATAGGTTTTTCCTTGAAGTGATCGGCCGTTCCATTCGACCACTTCATCGCCTATAAAATACAATTATATACTTATTATCTCTAAATTAAGTATTATTTATGATAATAATAAGTAAATAATACTAATATCACTTTTGCTATGACTTTAATTTAAGATTTGAGAGTTGCCAATACATTCAGAAAATGCATCAATGTATAATAGTGTACAATAGTACAACAACAGTACAACTCCCAACTCCATTGACTTATCGAAAATGGAATTAAATTCCTAGAAATCCCTGTCATTTGTTAAATTCTCAAGGCATAAAAATATTCTGTTATATTAAGTTCTGCTAAATAAACAAAATCCTATGCAATTATAGTATAGTGACCACTGAGACACTTAAACTACGACTGTTATCTAACTGATTGACTAATCACAATATCAAGCCATACCTGGTCTGAGTCGTCCTATGGTGTCGGCAATACTTCCTTTTTTAACTTTCTCTATAATAGCTCCTAATCTTCCGCTTTCTATAATCCTTCCGCCGACGACTTTAAGCCCGAGAATGGTTGCACTGGAACTCGAAGAAGTGTCGTCCGCTAAATGCTTTTTAAGTATCATATGTCCGATCAAATGCGTTCCATTCGATGATGGCTTCCATGTTATCGGATGCTTAAGAAGAATACAATTATTATTATAAATATAATATAATTTATAGCAACAAAAAACGACAAAATAATTTTTTTATTTTTTTAGTGAAGATTAGATGACTTACAGCAAGAAATTTTTTGATTTTTGCGTCAAGTATTTCCTCGGGTTTCAGTATCTTTTGGCACTTGAGGTTTCTGTCGATGTGATCCCCTTTTTCACTAATGCTCTCACTTTCAATGTCTAAATCCTCTTCTGTGGAGCACTCGGGTGTTGAGCGCACCTCTTCGTCTGAACTGCTCAGAGAGCTGTATGGCCTCAGCTTTTTGCCCGACTTATTCCTGACTTTGTATGGTTTTGGTGGCGGCGGTCGAACACATTCCGATTGATCTGAACTCAATGAATCATTTCTGATAACACTTTCAGAAGTACTTCTTCTGCGGTTACCTGAATGGCAATGGAGGCGATTCTTATCAGGAAAGATGGATAATGTGGCCGAACTCGGGTCTAAATGATTGGTCTTTTTGGAGAAACCGTTTGAAGAGTATAATTGGTTTTGAATGAAGTTCTCAGAGTTAGGCATAGCGTCTAATAGTTGTGTAGGAATTGAAGGCACACAGGAATGAGAGTTGCGATCGTAAACGAGAGACCGTTCCCTTAGAATCGCCTGTTGTTGTGCTGTAATTCGCGGCAATTGTTTGCTGAATTGAGTTTGTGGTTCGGGATGTAATGTCGAGTCACTGAGAGTTCCGTACGAGACGTCGGACACACCGCTCGTCTCATTCAGAGTATAATTGCTTTCATTACTTCGTTGTCTTTGCGGTAGTTTTCGGCCGACGATTGGCTCAACTCTAGTGTATAATTGTTCAGATCGTGAGAGAGAATTACTTTTTTCGAGTTTTCTCATAGGAATCTCAGGCATAAGCCTTTGTGTAGTGGTTGTGGTCTGTGTCGGGTTCGGTAAATGCACTTTTGACTGAACATTAAATGGCAATATGTGGTGAACTAAAGGCTTTGAACGTTCGTCCCATACGTTCTGCTGTTGGACTGTTGGCTGTGTTTCGTGAGAGAACTGTCGCCGCAATTCTTTGATCTGTTGTGGTCTTGAGGGCAGACCTAATGAACCCCTTCGGCCAGAATTATAAGTATTCATAAAATTCTCTTTTCCGTTATTAAAACGCATTCTTTCTATTAAAGGCGTTTCCATTTCTGCTTCTAATTGTTGTAATCTATTAGCCATTGAGGAGTGGATCCATTGGCCCGTCTTTATCAACAACTCTTGTTTTTTGCGACAAAGAATACAAACCCAGATATTCTAATCACAAGATTCATAGCATTAATATTGAAATAAAAATTTTAATTTCAATGAATTGAAAAATAAAAAACAAAATATATCTTAAATTACTTTATTTGATCTTAAGGTTACTTTTCCTCCACATCGGGCACAGCATCTGGTATTACAATAGTTGCAAATATGTCCGATTCCATCGGCGAACTTAGTCTTAAGACATATTTGACACGTGGCTTCCATTTCCAGACCCAATTTCTTCTGTTCTTCATTACGTTTTCGAATAGCATTCTCTAAAATCATCACTTCGTCCTGTTTTTTCCTAATTTAATACCAGAATAAATATTTATTTTGCATATCATTTAAATTTATTTATAACTTATTCGTATATTTTCTTTCAATCATTTCAAATGTTGTTTATAGACAAGAATATTGTCTAATATTCTTAGCATTTTTTTCAAATACAGAATATTCTTTAATAATTTATTTAACGATTGATTAAATTTTAATTGAATTAAATGGAAAAATAAATTCTCTCTGTTTTTAATAATAAATGTAAAGCTATTTTGGAATTTTATCAATAATTGAATTACAATTTTTTGATTAATTGATTCTATTTATAACTCTATTATATTTAAGTTTAATGTAATTTCCAGTTCTGTATAAATGCTTAAATCAATTTTGTCTTTAGTTCACTATTTTATCTTTATTTTTAATAATCAATTATTTATATTATCGACTCATTCATTCAGTCCGAGAGTAATAAATAAAAGATTTATTTCATTAATAAAATTTAATCCGAATTCAAATTAAGACAATTATTTGGTTTTATTTTTAATTAGCATTTTATTTATTAAAAATAATGGTTTAAAGAATAATAATTTTTGAATCGATTTGATTTTGATTTAAGAATTAATCGAATGATAATTCTGAGTAATATTAGAATTAAGTGTAGACTATGTGTGTATATAAGGGAATAGCGTTTAGAACATAGGGTATGCTCTCATTGATGTTGTCGTGTAATGAATGCAGTGCTCGACTCACTATCAATAATATATGGATGAAAGAGAGACTTACTTCAAGACCTGTGCCTCTTCTTCCTCCTCTTTTTTCTGTCGGATCATAACTGATTCGATGATAATCCGTTCCTCATCTGTCAGATGACTCAGATCTGGCAGAGTATTGATAGGAGAGAGCGAACCCATATTGACATTTGTAGTAATTTCTGCCATTATATCAATGTATGGTCAGAGTTGTGGCTAAGAATTTCATACAATATATGCGTTAAATGAGAGCAAATATTAAGAATTGATGTTAATTCTTGTCAAGTGATGCCAATTGTTTGGAAGACAAATCATTAGATGAGTTGAATTGAATTTAGACACTAATTATGCTAAAGAAGGCCACAACCGATGCAGTTATCGACAGACAATTACAAATAGAATGATGGCTGAGCTGAGTCTCACCTACAGAACTAATACATTCAATAATTTCAATTTTAGGGTTACGGCAGCACAAGAGGCACGGCTTCACAATCACAATAGATATTCTGTTGGCATACGAGCGCCGCATAATTGCTCTGAGAATTGTATGTTTCGGTCGTATAAATGTTTGAACACTAATAATATAAACATTAATTGCGATTCAGTTATCCCAAAAATTATGCCATTTCTTTACAATTGATGTTAACATTTATCATAGAATCGCGTATTAGAGACAAAACAGAACTATTACTACAAAATATATTAATACTAAATATAATACATTGAGCGAAACGAGAGTTACAGAGTTAGGCAAAGACTGTTTGGAATCGCGTTTTTCTACTATAAATCGCCAACAGATATAACCGTTATATTAGTGTTGAGTCAACGTATACTCGCGTCTACTGTTATGCCAATTCTTATTTTTGTGGCCAAAGACTACAACCTCTCTCTCTCACAATCAAATCTATTGATTAGTACGAGACTAAGGAGTAGTGCACACAATAACGTAGTCGTGAGTGTAATGCGCGTCACTATAACGACCATAGACTGAGTGCTGAGAACTATAGGCACAGACATACTGTAGGAATTGCACAGAATATACAGAATCGAACGGAACAGACAAAAAATATGCGTTATATAAGTGATTACATCCATGTCTTAAAGATCACAGCCTTTTCTCTCTTTCTCTCTCCACTCTCTAAGGTTAACAATTCATTCCCAACACAAGTCCTGTCACACACACTAAAAGGCATACCTTTTGTCATAACAACTCATTGAACACTCTTTTGCTTCTATTAATTGAATAAATCACTGAATCCATGAAAATAGAAAAAACCGATTCATTTCTAAATAAATATATAAAAACAAACACAAAATTATAAAAAAAAATCAAATGAATTAATGAAAAATTATTGAATCGAAAAACTTTTATTATATTATATATACATTAAAATGAATAATCTGTTACTCAAATGTAATAATTGTTTGATGTGTTTCTTATACAACACTAAACCTAAGTATGTATTCATTAAATTTAATTATTATTCAATTTTAATACAATATTTACACCAAATATGTGCCGACAGTCGTCTTTGGGGACGGTTTGAGTGAACGATTGAGTCAATTCTCAACAATTCTATCAATTGATGAAAACATATTTCGAGCAAATAATCAGAAATTAAATTAAAACTTGATTTCGAAAACTGAAAAAATGGGAATTTTATAAAAAGAAGAAAAAATGACAAAAATATTTGAACTAAAAATTTAAATCAAAGTGTAATTCAACGCAAACTAAAAATATATAAAAATGAGAAAAATTTCATTTATATTCAAAAACTAAAACAAAAGAACAAAATTGAATAAAAGTTTGAAAATTGATAGAAAAAGGGCTCAATTTATATGAAAATATTAATCAATTTTTATTGAATAGCATTTAATTACGAATAAACATAATATGGGTTCGAAATCAAGTTTCAATTGAAAAATAAATATTTTATAAATTATTTCAAGAAATTCTATTCACAATTTAAAAAACAGAAGAAATTATCGAATAATTTGTCCGAAAATCAAATCAATATTTTAAAACACTTATCAAATCAAATAAATATAAGAACTGTTTTGTGTAAAAACTTTTTAAAATAGGAATAAAATTCTGAAATAAACTAAAATTATATCATAATTTGAAGTCAATGTAAAAATAATTGTTTTTTGTT